>VZTB01017134.1:266399-400262 GCA_013397245.1 Thryothorus ludovicianus | reverse complement strand
GGCGGCGCTGGGAGCGGCGCTGGGCGGCCGCTGCCGGGCGGCGGGGTCCGGGGCCGTGGCCGGAGCCGGGGCCGGAGCGGGGTCCGAGCCGCGGCGCAGCATCAAGTGCGTTCTCGTGGGGGACGGCGCGGTGGGGAAGACCAGCCTGGTGGTGAGCTACACCACGAACGGGTACCCCACCGAATACATCCCCACCGCCTTCGACAACTTCTCCGGTGAGTGACCGGGGCGGCCGCCGGCGGCGGGAGGGGCTCTGCCGTCCTGGGGAGCGGCGCGTCCCGCCCGTGCCGCTCCCGGGATCGCGGCTGGGCTGCGCGGAGGGGACGCGGTGTTCAGGTTCGGTGATTTCGTTATGTATTTATGGGGAGCAAGACTCTACGAAGCAGGACCGAGCTTGTCAGGTTGCCATTGCAGGGGCCGGTCTCCGGTGTAACGGAGCCAGGCTGGCAGCGGGTGTCATCCCGGCCGGGCTGTAATTGAGAACCCTCCGGTGGAAAGCTTAGCGCTCTCGGGGACATCGGAAGCGCCTAAAGGGCAGGTTTAAATACTCGCCTTGTCTCGCCCTTACAATGAGGAACTCAAGGGTTTCTCTGCGGTTCAGCGGGGGCTTTTTCGTGTCCCGGGAGTGCTGAATGTGTACGAGGAAATAAAGCTAAAGCTCTGTAGCAAGAGAATATCCCAGACTGCCGGGCTCGCTCTCCGCGCTGCCTGCGGAGGATTTGTGCCGTCACTGCCTAAACTAATCTCTTGTAGTAAAATGAGTCGGAAAGCCCTGGAGGGCTTGTGTGCGCCCATGTGTTAGCGACGGACTTCCTTGCAGCTCTGCTAAGTTATTAAATCTAAAATAACTGAAGAAAAGGCTATAAGAGCTGAGGGATGGTAAATCTTCCTGTTCTAAATTTTTTCTTTAACGGAAAACGTGTGAAATTGAATTCACCATAGTTTTCCCCCCCCTCTCTCCTTTCTCTCCAAAAGCTGTTGTGTCTGTCGATGGCAAGCCGGTGAGACTTCAGCTCTGTGACACAGCTGGTCAGGTCAGTGGAGCCACTTACTTGATTTAAGTGATAGCGGGAGGGGAGAAGTTGTTGCTGTTGCGCAAAGTAGTCCTGCAGATGACTTCATGGATTTGAAAGTATTCCCAGTGTTTGATCATGTTATTATCTGCTGTCATTTTCACTGCTGATTAACTCGCTGCTTTGCCTGTCTGTTGAAGGGTAGGGCTGTGCCTCCATATAGGGGCTGGGCACAGGCTGCTGCTCTTCTGGCTCAAGCTGCAGGTCTGTTTAGCCTGACTAGAAAGGCTGAACATATTGGGGATTCAACAGCCACCTGGTCTTCTCTTTGCGTGGTTGTCACTGTCTTTATTTTTGCTAAATAACTGCTGGTTTAAGAATTAGGATGTTTGGCCTGTGCTCATGCAAAGCAACCACAGCTATATTTGAAGGGACAGAAGCTGGAGGAGAAAAAAAGTGCCACTGGGTGTTGTCCGTAGAGGCTTCATATTGGCCATTCCCACCCTCTTAGAAAGTGCTGCTGGTGCAAAGCTGAGGTTTGCTGTAATCTACAACCTGAAAAGATAAGGGTGGCTGATATCTCTCATCTCTTGCTTTGCCTGATACATGAAATAAGCCCATGTCTTACTGCTTCAGATTTTCTGGAAGACCTAGGCTTGTACCATCCTGAGCAGTATGCAACACTGCTTGCCAGGGGTTGAGGCTGGATAACCAAAAGTAGCCAAAAAGGTTTTGCTACCTTGCTGCATTTGAAGGCAGTGGGAGTTAGGGTCCTGTTCAGCTTTGTGGATCCAGGTCTATGCCTTCACCAAAACCACACTGTAAAATCTCAGTGGTCTTAACATACAAACCTATTTAAATGATTAATAACTGGGTGCCCTACTTAGGAACGGGGTTTTAAGTGCTGTGCAGTAGTAGGGCAGTGTGCCCTACAAACCAGAGCTAAAATCCTACAAACAGCCCTCTGCAGGTAGAGATATGAGGTCAAACAGCAGAACTGTCCCATGATTTTTTGTTCTATGGAAGAAGTGGTGTGGTACTGCAACAGTCTTGGCTGTGCATGTTCATATGCAGAGCATGGCAGGTGAAATTGGCGTCGGGTGGCAGCCTGTGGACATTCAGCTGCAAGAGGGATGAACAGGCCCTGTCACCTCTTGCCTTCCTTGCCCTTAGTGGTTAAAGTGTCTGCTCTGGCTGCCTGAGTGCAGCTGGAATGAGTAAAGTTACTGCCTTTAAAATGAAGGGGTTATCTAAACTGACAGAAATTGTCCTGAGTAGAAGATTCCTGGATGGATACTTCTATAAAACTACTGCTGGGAGATGGGTGCTAAAATCTGGAGCTAAAAAAAAGCACTCCAGGCAGTGGGAAATTCTATTTCAGCATCACTAGCCCAAAGAGGTGTAGAGTCCCTGCAGGCCATGTACCTACCATTGAAATGGCAGGAGTATTCTTAGGATATGAAGGAAACTATTTCATCTTAGTAAAAACCCTTCAGATCTGGGGTTTGCTTCCAAACCCATTGAATTGAGCCTGTTTGAGGTTTCTCATGTAGCAAGGAGAGGCAATTACATGGCAAGGTGCCTTTCTGCAAACAGCCCTGTTGTTCACAGCAGCATGTCTCAGTAAATGTGAGGTTTTCCTTGAGCTGAGTGATGAGAGCCTGGTTTCCTCTGAGGCTTAATCTGAGAATCAAGAGAGCTAATGAATCTTACTTTCTTGACTGGTGTTTTATAAGTGTCTGTCTCAGAGATACTGCTGCAAAAAAATTCATTTGAGCAGAACAAGATTTCTGAGGCTTCCAGGGGGCTTTAAACTGCATATCCAGGGCCTCCAGAGGCTTTAAAGCGAAATTTCACATCTCAAAAATTAATATGCAATTTGCAATTCATCAGTAAACTGAGAGATGTATTCAGCTTTATGTTTCTGTGCATTTTCAATTACAAGCATTTGAGAACATGGTCCATTTTAATTAAAATGTCACTGTCGCTGAGGCAAATCCTACCTGTTCAGGCTGCTAGTGTTACGGTGGTTTTATTTTATCCTGGTGTCAGCATAAAAGCAGCCTGCCTGGAGTAGTCCTTGCTTCTGGCTGCATTTTTCCCTGAGGATCAGCACACCTTTGATACCATGAGGTGTTTGACTTTCTTGTGGCTTCATCCTGAAGCTGAAAAAGGGCCTTGCTTTGCTGGAGTTTGTACTAAAAGAAAAAAAAAAAAAAACAAAACCCAGAAGGGTAGTGCTGGGAGGCCTGTGTGCAGTTTGTTTGATGTGGCATGGGTGGGAGTGAAAGGTAAAGCTCTTACTCTATGCCACTGGCATGTTAAGCCTGCACATTGTAAGTCATTATTGCTCCCTTCAGATTTAAATCCTTGGGCACAATGGCAGGGGAATTATTCCCATATCCTGTAGGATGTTGCTGAGTGGTTACCAGTTTAAAAGCTGACTCCAGGAAAGGTGCACATGCTGCTGCATATCTGGTTTGCCTTTGCCCTGCTCTGTCCAGAACATCTTTGGGGTACCGGTGCGCCCTACGGGAGGTGGGCCTGGAGAAAGTGCTCTCTGTCCCTCTTCAGCTTGTGGCTTTGTGTGCCACAACCCGCAGCTTGGCTTCTTCGCTGAAGCAGGGCAGAGGGCCTGTGTACAAAGAGCAAAGGAAATATTTAAGCACTTGAAATACCCTGCAGCATTAGTTGGAAAATCTCAGGTACGCAGGGAAGGCACCACCTTTGGCCTGTGTGCCCGACAGTAGCAGGGTGCCCACTGGCTGGAAGCCACAAAACCTCAGGCTGGGTAAGGTGGTTTCTGCTTGTATCACACCTTGCTGAGCAGTCTGGGTGCTCATTTTGGGGTGCCTGTCAAGATGGCAGTGGCAGGCGATCCTCAGCTTCACCAAGGCTCAGGGCAGGCTAGAGCTGCTCTTTCTGTGGCGTGCTAACATGGTTTTCTTCTGTGCAGGATGAATTCGACAAGCTCAGGCCTCTGTGCTACACCAACACGGACATCTTCTTGCTGTGCTTCAGCGTGGTGAGCCCTTCGTCCTTCCAGAACGTGAGTGAGAAGTGGGTTCCCGAAATTCGCTGCCACTGCCCCAAGGCTCCCATTATCCTGGTCGGGACACAGTCAGACCTCCGGGAGGATGTCAAAGTCCTCATCGAGCTGGACAAGTGCAAAGAAAAGCCGGTCTCGGAGGAGGCTGCAAAGCTCTGTGCTGAGGAAATAAAAGCCGCGTCCTACATCGAGTGCTCCGCTTTGACTCAGAAAAACCTCAAGGAGGTCTTTGATGCAGCCATCGTGGCTGGTATTCAGTACTCAGACACCCAGCAGCAACCAAAGAAATCCAAATGTAGGACTCCAGACAAGATGAAAAACCTCTCCAAATCCTGGTGGAAAAAATACTGCTGTTTCGTATAGGGGTTGCAAGGACCTGAGTGCTGCTCTGAGAGGAAGTCAATAGAGGCTATATTAGCTGAAATCTCAATTTGTGTCGTCTTGAGCGTAGTGTGTAGATCTGTATGTATGTGTATATGTTGCTACTGGATAACTCGGTTGCCCTTTCGAGGGTTGCAGAAGGATTCTTAGTTAAATAATTGCTATATATCAGGTCTGGCACCCGGTTTTGTGACCAGAACTTCTCGTTAAGGACAAAAAAGCACCATGTGTCTGTGAGCGTAGAAGGATTTGTCCAAAGGATTCAGCTTCTTCTGTTGTAAGGTGTATGTGATGGGGAGGAGCACAACAGAGGCCTTCACTGGCAGGGCTTTGCAGGAGGAACGCACAAGCAACGGTGGAAATGTAGAGCTCTGTACATGGACGATCAAAGGGAAAAATAACACTGTGCCTCCTAACTGACATTTGTAGCTTTAAACCCCCACTCCTGCTCTCTTTGTGTCTTCCCAAGCCAATGCTCTTAGGGATCACTTTTAAAAGGGTATGCAAGAGGTGTAATCTATACGCAAATGCCGTGGTTAAAAAGGTCATGAATATACCTTCAGCTTGTGGTGGGGGAACCTAATCCCTTATGGAGCTGACATCTCATTTGTTACCTCCTGACTTTCGGAAAGTCCTTTCTGTCCTCCTGCCCCTGCCTTTCCCAGGAAGCCGAGTGGAAGCCCGAGAACATGACCAAGCTTTAACTCGCTACCTCGAGCAGTGGCGATTTCCTCTGTGTTTTTGCAGACATGATGACAGTTCATCTATTTCAGCTCAAAGGAATGTAAATACTGTTGTGTTGGGGTTTTTTAATTTTTTTTTTCCTAAGCAATGTAACAAATACCTGTGCAGCACCATATAAACTGCATCTGGTTTTAAGTCTGCAGCCAAGAGTTTCAGGATGCCTCACTTTACCTTTTAAGGCTGCTAAACAAATAACAAATCAGACACATTGAGATTTATAACAAACTGGACTCTAGAAACTGAGGCTGCTGCATCGTCTTCATGATGCTGTTTCCAACCAAGTTAATGTTTCTCTTCTAAAGGCAACAGTCACTTGTGGTTGAATCTTGTCCAAGCTCATAGTTGTGAAATTATCTGAGCCAACCCCAAAATGTAACTGATAGTTCTTTTTATTTTCCCAGATCAGTCGAACAAATTAAATGAAATGTGCCTAAAATGTAGCTGGGAGATCAGCACAGAGCTGAGTGTGACCTGTTCTCTGACTGCATCTGGTTCCTACTGAACTCTAAGCCTAGTTGCAGCTCTAGTGAGTTCAAGAGACCCAACTGATAATGTGATTCTCTGCAAGTATCGGTATTTAAAACTGTTCTGCAAAGGACATTTAGTTTGTTCTGTCTGTCTGCCTTTTTATGGCCACAATTACTTTTTTTCCCTCCCATAGATAGTTCAAGATCAAACTATATTTCTTTTTTTTTCCCTTTGGCCCTAGCCTTGAAGTGACCTTTTCCTTATTCTTTAAACTAAACTGTAGTGACAGAAGGCCAGAACCTTTTTCCATCAGAAATGAATCAGTGTCTGATATAAAGAACTGTGGAGGCCATTTGAGTTGATAAAGCTGACCACAGTTTACCTCCTGGCCCATTAAGGAAAATGACACTATGTAAATGGATTCTGGGCTATTGGCATAGGCACCACAGACAGTATTTTTTCCTTCTCTACTGAAGAATGAGTGCAGAATGGGTAATGTTCCATCACTGAAAACTTGAAAATGGGATGGAAATCTTTACCTAGGACCTAATATAATAAAAATATGTTGGCTTCTGCACTGGAAGAGCCTGGAAAAACAGTTTTCATAGCACAGAAGCTGGATGCATTTGACTTGGTTGCATCGGTTGGTAATGGTTTAATGTTTTCTGGTCCTGAAGTTAACATCTGAGCTTTTTTATTTCTTACTCAAATGCCTTGACAGGATTTCAGATATGCAGTCATGCCAACATCTTGGAGAAAAACAAATCTAGATTTCTCCTGGGTGCTTTGATTCTCTGTAAAAAACAGTCTTGGTCACTCAAAAATGTGGATTTGAGGAGGAGACAGGCTTGAATCTGAGCAGCTTCCATTTACAAAAATAACAAAATTTCCTCTGCAAGATCATACTGCTTGGTACCATGCTGAACTGGAAGCAGTAGGTTGGTTATACTTTATAAGCAGCCTGTTTCATAGTCTGGAGTAGCATTACTTTTGAATGTAGCCAGCTGTGACTGTTTCTGAAGATGTGATTTATATCCAACTTGTTATAGCCCTTTACTAGGTGTGTGTAAACTGAGGTCTAATAACTCTATGGATACTGCTCTACATGGGGCTACACAGGGTCTAGGTTTTAGAAATCTTACTTTTAAAATTACCAGTATTTTACAAGCATAAATGAGGGGGAGATGTCTCTATGTAGTCTATAATCTGATGTGCCTTATAAAAAAAACTCTCTTCTGTTTTTTAAGTGTAGGCTATATTCCAAAAGAAATATTTCATGTGAGAATGATATAAATGAGGTATTTGGAAATAAATTCTGACCTGTGTATGTGTCTGCCTCTGCTGCCTGCTCGAGGAGGCTGGAGGGCAGTCCCTTGGCTGTGCACTGTGCCAATACCCAGTTGTGCCCCAGCAAAAGTCCCTGGCCAGAAAATACAGCCTTTTCCCTGCACTGCCCCATCCCCAGGGATGGGTGGGAGGGGTACAATGGCCAGCCTGAAAGTGGGGTGAGCAGCAGGGAGCACAGCACAACTGGGGGGTTTTGCCTGCTGCATGTTGTGCCACATGTGTCCTGGGGGAGCCAGATGGCATTTTTGGAAGAGCAGAGCCTGTTCCCTTTTGACACCATAGGTCTTGCCACTCCTTTCTGGGTCCTGTCCCTCATGACAGGGCCAAGGTGAGTGAGGTTTGAGGCTGTTTGTGCCCAGGAGCTGGATGGCTGTGGCACAGAAGCCTTCAGTGCCATTGTGTTAGCCGAGTGGGGAGCAACATCTAGACCTCCAAGCATTCCCACCTGTGTCCTGCTCCAGAAGTGCTCCAGAGAAGCTGCTTTGCTCTGGACCAGCCAAGGTAGGTAAACTGTCCCCATTGTGTTTGTTTTTCTGGGAGCTGAGAGGAGCAGGCATACTGGGGGTGGCATACCAGGTTGCCCTCCCATGCCACCTGTCTCTTGGGTTATAAGGCCAAGGCATTTTCAGCCATGGGAATGCAAATAACCTGCACAAAGCAGAGGAAGGAGATCAGTGCACAGTTCCTCTTTCTCAGGGTTGGTTCCTCACTGAACAAAGCCTTGGCTGCTCCTCCTCTTTGTTGAGTGCCAGGCTGGGCACTGCTGGGAGGCTGGTTCAGCTCGTTGTGCCTGCAGCACAGCGGCCCTGCCCAAGAGCCCAGCTTGCAGCAGGCTCCTTTCTGGTCATACCTGGTGTTGAGTCACCACTGCCCTAGCTGGTGCCTTCAGAGAATCACTTCCATGGGGTTTCTGTACTGCAGAGAGTGGAGTCGGGGTGTGCTGGCTGGAGACCAAATCACTCCACCTTTACTTGCTGACTTTGCAGGAAAAGGGGCTGTGCTAGCTTAGAGTCCAGCCCCTGCTGTTGCCAAATCCTGGCACAAAAATCCCTCTACCTGTGGAGCATTTTTTTTCTGCTGAGGTGGCCTGTCTTGTGCATCCCGCCATCTGGACAAGGCTAAGGCAGTTCAGGCCATCCTTTACCCCACAGTAACTTTGTGCCTGGGTGTGCTCTGTGATCAAAAGGCTCCCTCAGCTCCCCTACTACTACAGCTGAGGCTGATAGGGGCATACTGAAGTAAGCCTGCTCTACATAAGGTTTCCTATAAATGCTGAAATAGCTGATGATTTGTGATGGATGAAAGTTCCCAAGAGAGGACTTTGTTTTCTTTCATGTGAAGTTAAACTGTTAGGAAAAATACTAATTTTTTTTTATTAATAGAGAAAAAAAATGCTTTTACCATTTCCCCCCATGTTTAATGATTTGGAGATACTTCTAGGGTACAATTGAAGGTTGACTAGAGCTGAGACATTGACAAATGTGACAATTTGTCCTTCCAAGGTGTCTGTAAGGGCACTTCACCACACTCTTACTTTGCCTTTGATTTTCTTTCTTGACACGAGTTACTGACCACAGAGAGGGAGGCACTGCTGCAGGGTTTTTGTATGACCATGTGGAGCTGACCTGATGTTGTCATATGTGTTATGCTTAAACATGGAACCTTGCTGAAGCATGATTGCCCCTACAATCGAGCAACCTTTCTGAGCTCTAGTAACTGATGTGCTCAGGGGTTTGTACAGAAGAGATCTCAACTTCTGCCTTTAGTGTTGCCCTGGCACGCAGCAAGGTGAGGAGAGAGAAAAAACAACTGCTCAGGAAAGAGCGAGCCATTATAAACCTCAGGAGAACTGGCAAAGGGACTCCAGGACAATGGGGAGTGATAGACACTACTTTTACCTACTTTAGTCATAAGCAGATTAAAAGCGCAATTAGAGTAATGCATGAGGAAATGAACAGCCCCAAGGAGGGCTGTTAGGAATTAAAATACAGCCTTTCCTTTAGGAAGTCTCAAAGCTGTGGATAGCTGGAAGCTGGGAGGAAAAATCACTGTACACAATAGGGAAAAATCACTCAGCATTTGCTTGGTTCTTACATTCTCTCCTTAAGCATCTGTGCTGACTAGAGACAGGATGTGAGATGAGGTGGACTTCTGGCAGAAATCAGCCTGACTGTCCCAGTCTATTTAATGTTTTTGAAAAAGCAGGATGGGTTTCAGGCCAACAACAGGGCTCCAAGATCCAATAAGACCTTCTGAAGCCTTAGCTTTCCACATTACTGGCAGCCAGCAGGGAGATATAATGGTTGAGGCTTGTTCATTACCCAGTTAGTGCAGTCCTCTGCGTATAACCTGGGGAACAAACAATTGTGTAATCCAATGAATTTTACTGTCTGAGGCTGAGTATTCTTCAGCACTGCCGGTTTATTTCTCCACAGTTTTAACAGGGTGAATAGATAAGTGATGTGTATGGAAAAAAGGCATAAAACCTCAGCTTGGGATCAGCTTTTTATTCAGAAAGGGAAACGTATCTAGAGAAGGAAGCATGAGTAGCAGCCCTGCTGATATGCTAGGGACTGTAAAATCTGAGGAGCTCTCCTGGCTGCAAGAGACCTGTGTCAGACACTGATTCAGACTCTACTGCTGGAGTGTCCCCAGGCATCCCTAGTTCCCTTAATCTGAGCATTTTGTTTGGATCCTGATATTTGGAGGCAAAGGAGGAATCATTTCACCCAGGTCAGCAGAGTTGCAGACCTGTAAAACTTTATGTAGCCTGAAAAAGACTCAGGCAGGGATCCCAGTTGAGCTTCTGGCACTACAGGTACACCTGCAACAGCATTGTCTCTCTGTGGCACTTTCCCCCTGGTTTCACTGGAAGGGAGGAATATTGATCCTCTCCTGCTGCTCAGACTTTTGAAAGTCTCTGGGATAAATCTCCCATGTACCTATCTGATGTTTTTCACTCCTGGTCCACAACTCATTCAGTTAACTTCAAACATTTTTCTAAAGCCCTTCTCTCTGGGAGGGTAATTTCAGCAGCAGTGGCAGATTTGGGTTAATAGAGATGTGAGAAATATGACATGGGATAAAATGTGGTCCTCAACCAGACAGCTGCTACTTTTCCTACCATGGTGGAACCTTCCCTGGCCATGTGTGTGCCCTGGGCTCTCTGTAGCCTCTTGGCCTCTGTGCCTGGTCATAGGATCACTTAGATTGGAAAAGACCTTTAAGATCAAGTCTAACCATCAACCAAGCAGTGCCACATCCAGCACTAAACCACGTCCCTAAGTGTAACATCTGCATGTCTTTTACATACCTCCAGGGATGCTGACTCCACCATTTCCCTGGGCAGCCTGTTCCAGTGGTGCCAGCCTCTGAGATGCTTGTTACAGTAGCAGAAGATAAGTTCCAAGAGAAAAATGTGACTTTTATATTTGGTGTTTCCATTTTCAAGTTGCTGATGGAGTGAGAACTGCATGCATGGTGTCCTGCCATTTGTCCTAGCAGGCACTTGGTCTTCTGTGGTTCAGCAGGGATAATAACACCATAAAACACCATAGCACCATAAAAGCTGTATCCTTTTCCTCTGCCTCACTACACTTCATAGTCTTTCAGTAGAGGAACACTGAACAGGATTTATCTGGGGGCAGTGCTTGGACTATAGCTCCATCATCCTCTCTTTGCACAACTGCCCCTGCCCTGCATTCCCCTAGGCAATTTTATTATTTATTTTTAATTCAAAACAGCATGTTGCCTGAAGCCTGGTGCTCAGCATTTTTCTGCTGCCTGTATCCCATTCTTCCATCTTTTGTGCTCTGTCATGGTCTTTCCACATTTTAATTACAAGCTCAGCAGGCTTCAGGCTTCCCTGTTTCTCAGGGTTGAGCAAAACCACTCCTTTTATTTTCTGCTCATTTTTGTGTAATTTTCTACAACCCACCTGCATGAATCTGGGGAGATGATGGGCAGCATGTTGCAGAGCAAAGACTGAAGAAGATTGTGCTGTGATAGTGAGGGGTAAAGTCTCTCCTGCTGCTTGCTGTGGTGGTGGTGATAAGGCTGCTCCAAACGCAGGGGGGGCTGTTGACTTCTTGGGGTGAGGGCGCCTGTATCTGCTGGGCTACAGGCAGAGCCCTGGCCATTTTCAAAGGGCTTTGAAGTACCCTCTGACAATCTCCTCTGGGAGATAAGAGATTACAGGGAGAGGAAGGCGTTCCTGGAAACAGCTTTAACAGCATGTATGTTTATCTAGGCTGGGTAACCCAGAAGGAGGCCAAAACCTGGGCTGCTGACACCTGAGAAGATATGCAGGGATTTAAGCAGAAAATGTGAAGTAATGCCAAACCTCAGGGTTCCAAAGTTTAAATCAATCAATTTTCTAGCATCTGACTCAAGCCTACAATTGAACGAGGTATTCATAGCTACATCCCTCCCTCTTCCTTTCGGTATCTGCATGGAGCTTTTACTCATGGATTTGCCTTCTCCCTCACAGATGTGGCTGTTGCTGCTGGTGTGGTTGCCCAGGACAGGAGCCCCAGCTCCACCTCTGGGTGGAGAGAAGTATTAGGTAAAAGCATATGTACTTTTATTTGTTTTAAATAGAGCTCCTGTTCATTCCATCACATCCTCTCTAGCTCCAGCCTTGTAGGAGGTGGTGAAGAGCAATTTACAGGTAAATAGGTGGCCTGACGACCAGAAAAATGTCACAGTGATTCAACTAACTGCCTTCTCTTCTTCTCTTCATTGTGTTTGCTTTTTTTCCTCCTCAGCTGAAGAGTCCCAGCTTCTATATAATATCCCCTTATAGAAGTGTTTCTTCATCCTCTCAATCGTTTTGTCTGCTGTCCTTTTGGGTCTACCCTATCCCCACCACTCCACTCCTGAAGGGCAGAAAGCAGAGCTGCAGGCAAAATCTATAATCCCATGTTTTGTTCTTCAGCACTCTTCCTGGTGCTTCCCAGTATTTTGGGAACACTGTTGTTTCCCAACACTGGTGATGTTTCAACAAGTTTTGGTGTTGAACCTTTTCCAAAATTTTCTGGAAAACCAGCCATCCTGTCCCTGAGACCTCCCTTATCCCCAAAAATGCCTTTAACCCATAGAAGAGCAGCAGCTTTCCAGAAGCATTTCCCTTCAGAGAAGACAGATTGGCACTTTCCCAATAGACCATATTGTCCATGTGGTCCATTATGTTACTCTTTATCAAAGTATCTACCCTCCATGTGAACATATGGAAAATAGTCTGTTGTGAGAGTGCTACCAGGAAGGAGAAATTGCCCAGGGGTGCTTCTGATCCAGAATTTTAATGGATCTATGATCTTGACAGCTATAAAAGTCAAATGACTCCTTTCTGCATCATCCCCTTCATCAGGAGGATGCAGTGAAAATTTTCTACTGCAGCACAGTACTATAAGGCTCCAGTACCCTCAGCCAGGACTTCCAGGTGTGATGCAAGTCTTTGCCACTTTGGTGGGCAGCTCACCAGGAATCCCAGCTGTTCAATAGTCTTGCTGATCACTGACTGTGGAAATTATATCCCTTCATCATTATTCCAAGTCTGATTGCAGTAATCTCCAGTTGCATTTTGTCTTTGGGAGGCCACACATTTTTTGTGGTGCCTGAGGTGGGAGGCAGAGCAGCAGTACGAAATAATGTTCTCCTGTTTAAATTCTTTGAGAAAGAGGTCTTTGTGTCCTTCTTCAAAGTATAATATAAGATTATTTTGACTCATTGGATAGATATTTTGTGCAGGATATGTTATTTGCCCAGTTAGAATGAGTACTCATTACATTTTGTAAAAATTACATTGAGAATGTTCCCATCACAAATTTGGCAGTCGTGCAAATATGACATTTATGGTGGCAACCCTGAGAGCAGATTTGACCTAGTAATTTCAAAATATTCCTCATTTTCTGGGAGATTGTGATCCCAGATTTTCAGCAATGTACAGCTGCTGTTGCTTGACTTCAGGCAATAGGGATGCTTGAAACACTGTTGCTCTAGGCCAGGAAACAATGGAGAATGATATTAACATAGCCACTGACTTTAGCAGGAAAATGCAAAAGAGGCAAGTTGGATTCTAACCCGCTTTTTAAAGAGGTGAAACTTCCCCCTCTTGCACGAGGTGCTTACTGTCAGGATGCAGACAGCAGCCTGTGGATGTGATCGGAAATTTCACCTCTGTGAATCCTGAGAAGCAACTGTTACATTCAATGCTTTTGGGAGCAATAACATCAAAACACTGAAGAGAAATGGACAGGAGGCAATTGGCAAACCTGATGATGGAAGGATGCCTTGATAAGCACCATTATTGTTAGGGATCCAGGCCAGATTTTTGGAGTTCTTCCCCTGAAGGGTCAGCTAAAGCAGTCACTAAACCCCTTTAAAGTGCCACAAATCCATCCTAATTGAGACCAGGTGGTTCTGACTGGAGGCTGCATTTGCCGGTAAAGTTTTGTGGCGTGAGCCAGGACTGGCTGACCAGGAAGCAGCCCCAAATCCTCATCGATCTGCCACAGTTCAAAGTGAATCCACATGTCCCAGCAGCTTTCTTATGGGTCCTTTGTGTCACTTTTCTGTACAGCTGAAGTCTTAACGTTTATGAGGCTTGTAATGTTGATCTGTGCTTTGGATGCAGAACATCACAGAGGAGAGGGGAGCACAGTGGAAGAAATGGAAGCAGCACTGGGCAGGGCCTGGGCTGCAACCAAGCAGTGCCCTGGGACTGCTGGGTCACTTCACAGTCCTAATGTTGTCATTTCTGTAATGAACAGGATAAAAACGTGTTTGAGGCTAGGAAGTGCTAGATTTTAGGGTCCTGGTTTGACACAAGCCCCTGTTTGCTCTGTAGTCCCATCTATCTACATCAAAGGCGTGTTTCCACTGGAGGACAGCAGTTGCTGCACTGGCTCCTATTCATTTTCCCCTAACACTTGGTATTTCTCACCCAGGCACTTCTGTTTCTGATGATTAGGAATACAGGTGGCAAAAATATAGCATATTCTGGTGTTTACAAACAGCTTTGTCTCCCTGGGATGACCAGAGTGGAGGTTCTCAGGACATATTGTCCATAAAATCCCCATAATGGAAGGTCTTGGCATTGCTCTTTTTTTCCCCAGTTCTTTTTTCATATTCTGGATGGTGGTTTGATTCCCAAGAGCAATATTCCAGACTGATAATTTCCCTGGATGCTGCAACCAGGCTGAAACTTCTGTTTCCGAGTTTTCCATTGCCACCCACTGGTCTCCACAGCTGAAACACTGAACACTTGAGTGGGAAAATACGTAATAAATGCAATGGTAACATCGATGGTGCTCATTCGGAAAAGGAGATAATCTCCTTTGTTTGCACTACCACATGTTAATGGGTGAAGCATCTGCGACATTTTCTCATAAAGCTGGTGCTGGATTTGTCTCCATTGCCCAGAAAATCCTCTTTAATCTTGTGAAATGCTATCTCTGTAATAAGAAGTATATCATGACTTGCATCACTTTGCTTTTCCCCCTCTATTGTCTTGATCTGATGTGGTGCCAATTTGCAAATATTTAGCAGGATTAAAGCATTAGGCTTGTGTGAGGGGGAGAAGCATCATGTAATGTGAAGAGAAAAAGAAGAGACAGAATTTATTGTATAAATGTGCTTCCAGGCACCTTTTACTCAACACTTAAAGTCTTTTGGTTTTACTTCTCCTCCAGCAAGCTTTGCACCCAGGCAATTCATGCCTCCACTTTTTTATAGCTGCTAATAAAAAATTCAATGTTGTTTAGTCCTTTTGGGCTTCATTTTGACATAAATAAAAATCTGATAGATCTGTGATCCATTTGGCTGTGCTTAGAGGTGGGATTGCTCTTTCTGGGTAGCTTAGGAAGGCCTTAGCTTTGTGTGCTTTTCTAAGCAGGCAGATGGGGCTGCTTACGTGAAGAGAAGGAGAGTTTAGGTGAAATGAAGAGGGAGAGAGGTGGGGCTTTCCCTTTGTAATCTGGTGCTTTGGCCTGCAGACTCAGGTCCCAGATCTGCTCCCGGTTACACTGTGTAACTCTAAAATAACTTGATTTACAACAGCCTGCTCTGGATTTAACTTAGCATAATTGATGTCAGAGTCTGGTCCTTATTATTCATTCTGCACCCAGCCAGTTTAAAGGGTCAGGGAAAATATCTGAGGAACAGAACTGCCTTTGATCTTTGGTTTAATATTTCTGCTACGTTTTATATATACAAAGAGTTATCATAGCCTTTTGCTAAGAACTGTTCAGCAAGGAGAGATGTGAAGTAGTCCCTGTGATGGTGAGGAAGCTCTGGGGTGAGTGAAGTGTAAAGTAGAAATGGGTGAAAGAAGATGGATTTCTCCTGCCGTTATTCCCACTAATAATGCTCTATACAGGTAAAGGAGAGAAAAACAGTGAGTACACAGATTCTTTTTCAGATCTTTTCACTTGAAATAGTTGGTTTGCAGTGCAACAGAAAATGACATTGTGAACACCAAAGCTGTCTCTGTAATACACAGTGGAGTGGTTGCACCAAAGAATTCACATTTACTAACATATACCTTACACCTGCAATATGCAGTCATTATTCTAAGTACAGTGGAGGAAAAAAAAAAGAAAAAAAGACATTTCAGTTTACTGTTTGCACATGCTAACTTTTGTGATATCAGTGGTGATATTTAATTTCCCCACCATCCCAGAATGTAACAGGAAGTGTCAAGAGGGTTATGGAGAGGTGAGGTGACACTCATATCTGCAACATCTGTTCCAGATATCCACCAGGGCCCAGCTAATAAGTTGTATTTGTCGCTATCTGAGCATAACTTGCTTTTCTTCTTTGCTTTACAATTCACCTGTAGCAAAACAACGGATGGAGACTTGAGAGGTGTTTTTCAACACTTCATGAGAAGCTATGCAGTGTGGCTTTTCCGGCATGCCAGCAGCTCAGGTTTTCCTTTGGCTCCTCTTCAAATCAAGTTACCTGCCATGCAGAGCAACCAGTCAGAAGGCCAAGATTAACTCTTAGGGACTGTTTTGACAGGCTTCAAGATATTCCCGTTATCCAGCAAGTCTCCAGGCCAGACAGACTCTGGTGGCCACTATGTGTTTTGAGGCATCAAAGAGGAATGAAGGCCTCTGTTAGTATTGCCAAAGTTTAATTTGGGTGCAGACTGTGCAAATAACTTTGTAATGCTCCAAGGGCCCAGTTCTTGACCAAGCAAGGTGGGAGCGACCCTGAGGTGGGAAGGAAAACAGCACATAAGCACAGAGTCTGCTATAGGGAGGGAAAGCTTTAGGCACTGAAATGCGTGGGCTTGGGCTCCAGAAGTGTTTTATTTTTAAATTCCTATCCCTGGTTAGAGAAAACTCATTACCTTTGAGATATCTCTAAGGCACCTGCCTGCAAAATGACAGTGTCTAGGAAAAAATGACACAAGCATGTGTTTTCAATAAATTCCTTGTATTGATCAGAAAAGGAGCCTTTAAAGACTGTCTTTAAAGGCTATTCCAGTCTTTCAGCTGAATACATATCAGGAATGAAGGGCTCTTCAGATGTGTTTTCACCTTTTTATCCAGTAGCATATAAAGCACTGCTTCCCTGTTAAAAATATCAGTGTATCTGGGATGTGTGTGTGTGTGTGTGCAAATTTTGTCTGCTTCTTTTTGCACATTATTTCCATGACTTGTTGATATTCAAGCTGAGGCTGTGGAAAATTTGCTATTTTCACTTCACACAGGGAATTAATTATACTTTTGCCATTCTGACTTGCAGAATTCATGCCAAATAATTTTCGTGTAAGATTAGGGGACTAAGTGAACCCATGAAAAGCCAAACAGCCCCACACCCCCCCATACTGAAAGACAGGCAATCAGAGGACAATTGATGTCCTCAGGAAGGTTTATGCATTTTGGCTTGCATCCAAGCACAAACATGATAATGGCTGGAAAAAAACACATTTGTCCACAGCCTGTGCCAACTTTTAGCTTGAAGTCCATGAATTGTTCCATATGTGACAGACTGATAGGACAACGCCATGGACAGACCCGTGGGTCTCTGCTCACAGAGTGCTGGATGAGCAGCAGCAGCCCCTCTGGGTGAGATGCCTGTAGCCCTGCTTGCTCACATGTCCTGCAAAAAGAGCCCATCCTATTCAAGAGAGGCTATCAGAAGCATGTGCCAAGCCCAAATTGCCTGGGTCCCTGGGACACAGTTGCACAGGGGACATCTACCAGTTCTATGCCCCTGCTCCAGGTGCTGCCCCAGCTACACCCAGTCTCTGCAGCACTAAGTGGTCCAGGAATCCCCAGGGTGTGCTGCACACACCCTGCCCACACAGGCCAGGAGAACAGGAGGGCATTGCCTCACCTGGAAATACCTGAAATACCTGTAGACCACAGGTGCTCCCTCACTACAGGCTTACCCAGCACCCCCAGGGACCTTCCTTCCCTATACTTTTCTTTTCCTCTTGTTTTTTCCTCTCTGCCTCCTGACTCCTGGTCCTGCCTAACCTTGGCAGGGCAAGGGTTCACCCTGTCCTTCCCTCTCAGGGAATGCACGTCCTCTCTTGGGCCATGCAAGGGTGTGGGTTTGGATTGAAACTTTGCCTTGTGGGGCCATTCCTACAGTTGTGAAGTGGATTTTCCTTTCCAAGAATCTGCTCTCCAGTACAAGCACAGTGAAAAAATTTCCTCTTATAACTCGTCCTTGATCTTTAGAAGAAATACAGCTTTTCTTTGAAAAAGGCTGGTTTAGTTTGATAAGTTTTTAGGTTTAAACACAAAGACCAATGTGGGTTTTATGTCAGCTCTAAGAAACCTTCATTTACCCTTTAAAGAACTTTCATTTACCTTTAAAAACATGCCTTATAGTTGAACCTGGAGAGCTGAGCAGGATTCCTCTCTCAGAATTCTAAAAAACATTTTTCCATATTTCTCACAAGGATTTTGAGCACCTCCAAAGAAGGATCACAGTCTCTAATAAATTACATGGGATATCATGCCCTGAGACTCTGCCCACAATGCAGACCTGGCCTGCAATCCCAAAGTTTCCATTTCCCTCTGTGTAATCTCAGTGTCTGCCTGCTTGGGGCACACCAGTTTCCTGGCTAGCAATGTCACTTGGCCAGACTGTGAGCTTGGAGATTTTACAGCAATTTTTTCTTTGCAGCTGAGTGTCTGTGTGATCGTCCATTCCCTCCATCAGTGCTCACAGTCCTTGCAGAGCCAAGCACTCAAACATCAAGCAGGCAACCCCAGGAATTCTGATCTTTCTTTCACTAAGCCTGAGCACACACGGGTGAACTCACACAAGTCACAAGTGAGTGACCTGTGCAGGAAAGTCTCTCCCAGGCCTCACAGACAGAAGAGGCTGTCAGTGATTTAAAGCTGTTGTCTGTGAAAAACAAGGGGACACGATGGCTCCATTGCTCTGCACACAGCAGGGAGCAAGGGAGCAGATATCAGGCTCAAGCGGGCCTCGCTTTGTGTCAGCAATAGCCGCAGGGTCACAGGAGGATTCTGTTATTAAAGAAAATAAATTTGGGTAAGTTGGGCAGTTATTCTCCAGTGAGCTGTTTGAGACTGATTGATTGGCCCACAACTGGTACCAGGAACATGAGGGCTCTCTGACCGACTGCTGCTTTTACAGCCGTACTTCTCCTTCTCCCCCATCCCCACTTTGTTTTCTTTAATAGATGAGCAGAATAAAATGCAGGTGAACTCTGTGAACTGCAAACAATGGGAGCCCAAAGCTTCTTGAATTGAGACATTCAGGGGCAGCACAGTATGTACTTTGTGCTGGGGCAGGGCTTTGGTGCCTCTGGAGGAAAGTAAGCCACTTGTTTGGAGTATGCACAACATTAAAGAGAATAAAATTATAGTATTTGAGAAAGGGAAGTTCAGGGAAGTTCAGGGAAGGGAAGTTCAGGGAAAGGAAAGGAAAGGAAAGGAAAGGAAAGGAAAGGAAAGGAAAGGAAAGGAAAGGAAAGGAAAGGAAAGGAAAGGGTGAGCTCTGGCCCAAGATCATGGAAATCAGCCCCTCCAGACTCTGCTCAGTGACTGCAGCTTGGGACAGCTTGGAAGGAGACAACAACTGAGGAGTTGAGAGGAGACAGGCATGAGAGTGCTGAGAAGAGAATTAGTATGTGAATGCACAAAAAGGAAAAATCAAGGTGATAAGGGAGGTTTCTTCAAGAGCTTGCGTAGAGGAAGGGATGTGATTAAGAGCACAAAAGAGAGGAAGACTTCTAGAGGAAGTATGCACCAGTTTTCTAGGTGCCTTAGTGTAAACAAGAACAAAAAAACATGCCAGTGCTAAACTGGGTAACTGGGATCTGACAGGTTTCTGGAAATAGACCCCAGTTTAATATAACTTTAAAAGGGACTCAGTATGTATGTAAATGGGGAAGTAGACTATATTGACCATGAAATAGCTTGGAGAGTCTGGAAAGATCAAGAGATGTAGCAGCAAAGTTCTACATCAGGAAAAAAGTAGTAAAATGAAGGCTGGTACTTAGAAATTTATGTCCAACCTGACTGAGAGAGCAAGAGGGATGCAAAACAGCCAAGGACAAATGCAAGTGGGAGAGAGGAGATTAAAGGCACTGCTGCAATACAGGATGCCTCCTCCTGCTCAGTGTGAGTAAGTGTGAACATTTAACAGGAAAGAGCCTGTATTAATAGTGGGGACTGTTTGGACTCCAGTGTCCAGGCACAAACCATGGCAATCCAGTGTGAAAAGCAGCCTGCATGCCACCTGCTGAGGACTGAGAAGAGCATCCCTATGATAAAATATCAAGGAGGAAAATGAAATATCAATTGTTTTCTTGATGTAGGGATGACATTTTTATGGAACTGAGCATTGCCTGGAGTCTTTGGAACCTTGGGGAAAGGCATTATCACCTACATCTCCTCTGGACAAGGGAGAATTTGTCAGTGGAAAGGGTCTGCCCTCCCTAGGCATGAGGCTGCATAGAGAATTGATTTCCACAGCACTTAACATCAGCAGTATTAATTGATTCCTTAACATCAGCAGTAATGGGGCAGAGTGTATAATCTCTGAGTTGGTATAAGGCTCTTTTATCATTGCATTTCCCAGAATGTATTTCAGGGAATAATGATTTATGGTCATGCTGCCTTGGGTATCACCAGAAGATGGGTCATTCTGTTGATGTGCAGGGAATATTTTTTCATGCTGGACAATGGGCTGCTCTCGAGACACACTGGGGTGTGTTCAGCAAGCAACATTTGTTGTCTTCTATGGGAATTGTGGTGTGGTGATCAACTAGTGTCCAGCAGAAATATGATAGTGAGGTGGAAGAATAAAAGTCCTCAGTCACACAGCAGATGCAATAGACAGCTGTCACTGCAAAGTCACACTGTTTATTACTTGAGTGAAAGACAGAAATGGAAAGTAAGAGAACAATTCATTTTAGGCAAACAAGGAGGAACTAATACTGGCAAAATCTAGTGGTGCTCATCACCTAGGAAAGAGTTAATTCCTGTATGAGCTTCTCCTAACACAGGAGCTGGGAAGACTGACATCTCCCTCAGGCAAAGATCAGCCATTGAGATTTTTTCCTGATGATGAAACAGTTGTAACGTGACATCTTGCACACCTTTCCTGGTTGGGGTAGTTATTTGCAGAACAGGAATGATACCCCTACACATTGCTCTGGCAGTTTCTGTGATTCCATGAAACCCCGATGATTTATCTTCTTGATAATAAAATCAAATTTTCTTTTTAATAAGATAAATTCTTATTTTATTAATCATTGATTTGTTGTGTAGCACTCTGGGCCAGGTTCTTGCATTTCAGCTATTCCAGCACGGACCATTTGTATCAACATTTACGATATGAACGAGGGGGTGCAATGGAGGCAAATTAATCCAGTACTCCTGAAGTAGTGACCCTCATTGCATTTGTAACAGAACAGTGAATCCTTTCCCTGGTGCTTAGGAGACATCCTGGAAGGGCATTTGTCTCCTGCAGACTCCTGGACATAATATATGTATATACTTGCCTGCCCATGTAAATATCTAAAATAAGGTGGAGCAGCTCAAAAAGCACCAGGCAACCAAATCCTCCAACACAAGTAAAGGGCTGGGCTGCTTTTCCAGAATAAATGTATAGTTTGTGGAGGGAAGTAATAATTTTGTGATTGCTGTGGGCTATTTTAGGTATCTACCATAGGAGAAGATGAATTGTTTCCTGTAAATGCCTGTTTATCTCTTTTAACTGAACCCAGGGTGTCTGGCTCACGTGTAGATGTCACTCACACGTAAAGACATTTCAGATGATTCTACTGCAAAGTCTGGGAAGAGACTGCAGGCAAATTTCCCAAGAGAAATCAAGCCCCATTTAGCAAAGAGCTAAATAAATGGATTCTTAGATCCCAAGGAAACAACTGAAAACATGGTTCCTACAGCTCCTGAAATGATCCTTCTATGTTAACTACATGGTCATGGAAGTCTTTGCTCCTCTTCCCTTTGGAAATGAAGTGTTGGTAGCTGAGCTCGAAGGGCAGTGTGGCAGCACAAACCCTTTGGAGGGTGTTGGCTCCAGCACAGCCCCAGCCTGTCTGTGGAGTATCTGCTCTGGAGCTTCACCGGGCATTTCACACAGAATCACAGAATATGCTGAGCTGAAAAAGACCCACAGGAGAATCGAGTCCAGTTTCCAGCCCTGCACAGCACCATCCCCAAGAGTCACACCTTGTGCCTGAGAGCATTGTCCAAATGCTTCTTGAGCTCTGCCAGGCTGGTGCTGTGGCCTCTTCCCTGGGGAGCCTGTTCCAGTGACCAAACGTCCTCTGGGTGCCCAAAGGCAGAAAGGCCAGAACACTTAGGCTGTTAAATGCTAAGGATTTGCCAAAGTTTCTGGAAAAGGGCCTAGTGAAAAAAGTAAAGGTTAGGAAGGTGCAGCACCTGGCTTGGGACAACTGCTTTTGGAGTAGGTGTGTGCTCTGACTGCTACAGAAAGGAGCCAATTGAAGTAGAAAAACTTCAACAGAACATAGCCAGAGTGCTGCAAGGGATGCAGGAAAGGCAGGAAGTTTAGCAATCACAGATTTGTCCTCTCAGAGGAGATAAGGAGATGGGGCTATTGTAATGAAGGGTGCTTTGCTTTTCTCTTGTATTTTCCAGCTATGGGCAAGAGATGTTCACATCCTCATGTCACTGTGGGGCTGCTACTTGTGGGGCCACCTTTTACATAAGGAAGAGGAGAGGAGGACTTGTAAGTGAGTTCACACAAAGCCAGGCAATGGCAACACTGGGAAGAGAGCTATAGCTTCTAAGCCCTCGTCCTCTTCTTCATTGGCAGGTGGTGCCACATATACTGAAAGACTGAGGCTTTCAGACAACCTATACAGCACCATGAACAGCAAGACAGATACTACTTGAGGAACAGAAAAGGGTCAGAAAATTGAAATAAACATTTTAAAACTGCTTGCCATGGGCAGCAGGAAGGTTGCTGAGGTTGTCAGTGATTACAAAGACAAGTGGGGTATGCACCAGGATCTGTGGTCACAGTCTGAAAGTGTCCTTTTAAACAAGAATCCCTTCTCAATTTCAAGTAAGATAGGGTGAGGGCCACCCACAGTACTGATCAGAATAGGCAGAATCATCCTGAGCCTTGCAATGTTCCATTAACTTTGACTTTTTTTACTTCCCCAGTGAAAGCCATCTCATGACATCAGAGTGTGCCTCAGTTTCCATTCTAGGATGGAGAGATCACTACTCCCTGCCTGGGAAAGTGAGGGAAGGAAGAAATGTGTCTGACTTCTTTAGTTTCTGATATTGAGGTAGAAAATGCCCAGTGTGCAAAGCCTAGTAGTTGTTGCTGGCACAAAGTTGACTAGAGCCCTTCAAGAAATTAAGGGCATCTGTGGGCCAGGATCATGGGATCACAGAATAATTCTGGCTGGAAGGGTCACCTGTGGACTCTTTAGACCAAGCCCTGCTCAAAGCCAGTTCAGCTTTGAGGTCAGGCCAGGCTGCTCAGGGCTTAATCCAGCTGGGGCTTGAAAGCTTCCAGGGATGGAGAGAGCACAGCCTCTGCTTGTCTGAGTCCACTGGTGGGTGAACATGGAGGCAAGAGAGACAGACCCATCAGATGTGGTTCCATTTCAGGAAGACATTAATGAGCCATAAGGCTGAAGGATTTCCTGTAGTCAAAATTCCATGTTTGCTTCTGAGCCTGCTTGTCCCCAGTTTTGCTGCAAGAGCCATGGTGCAGTGTGGTGTGGCACTAGAGTGACTGTCCCCGTGCAGAGCAGTGGCTGGAAGACATTCCCAGTAGAAGCTGCAGGTTATCCTGACCTCACACTAACTATTAGACCTAGGTTTTATAAGTCTACTATTAAAGTCTGGATGTATTAAAGGTATTAGATCAAAAGTAAGGCTGGTATTTCTATTACTACAAATCAGCATGGTGACATGCAGATATGCTCTTAGAAAGAAAGTAGGTAAATATTTAAAGAAGATACATCCCTGGCTTGTGAGAGAAAATAAATGATACATAGTGGTATATGATGAAAGCAATGAAATCAGATATTCTTTTTGGCTTCTTCTCTACTTAGAGCTTTTTTCCTCTTCCTAAATGAAAGCCCAAAATATTAAGGATTTATTCTGCAGGAGACTGACATTCTCTTCTTAAAGCCCCGAAGGCTTAAAAAAGTTCAAACCCAGACATTTGTCAAATGAAACATTATGTTCCGTTTGAAACTCAACTTAAGCTCTGTCTGTGTTATCCCGTTAGTGAGGCTTCCCTAAATCCCATTTGCACATCAGAGCTGCATATTGCCTTACAGATTATTATGGTTACTTACAGTGGCCTCTGACAGCACTCCTAATTTAACAGTGTCTCATTCCTGCAGAAGGAGTGCTTTCAGACAGGATTGAGGGAAGGAAAAAGAAAACTAGGAGTAGAAGCACATTTTGGGCGCATCTGTATCTTTGGCAGAGACCAACACCTTCATTTGGGGCCAAAAGTAAGCCTTAAGACCATCATCCACAGGAGCTGTCCAACAGTGCCAGGCTCCCACTGCACAACCCCTGCCAGTTCCTGCCTTCTCCACTATGATTTCTCATCTCTCCCTAGCTATGACCTAAAATTGTCACTAGGTACAGATTTGATCTTATAAGGTCTGTCCAAAGAATCTCTGGCTTTTGAAGTGTTGGTCTCCAGGTAGACAGAAATCCACCTTTGCAGCTTGCTCTCCATAGAAAGGTGGGATGAGGCCACCTTGCATGCTCCCGAGCATGAACCAGAGCCAGCAGGACAAGCAATCTCCAACCTCCAAGAGGAACTTCCTTTTTCCATCACTAGCAGTGGCTTGGCAGGGGATATGGGGAGGACCACCCTGTCCCTGTTAGTGATGATGAGGAGCACAACAAAGGTTCTGGCTCTCTGAGAGACATGGGGCCAGAAGCATTTGCAGTTTCAGACAGCCTGCCAGGGTGGGGTTTGTCACTGCCCTGATATTCTCCTGTCACATTCAGATTGTCACTGCTCAACCCCATCCCCAGATGGGGATGGAATAGACCTCAGCAGACATTTAATAGTCTTCAGAGATTTGAGGTGGGAAGGTAGAAAGGAGGAAAGGCTTCAAACTTGTCTTTTTCACTCAGACAGCCTGTTTTCCATTTTGTCCTTGCACCTGGAAGGCACTGGTCTGGCCCCTTTGCAGTATGCACATCCACAGATGACAAACCTAGTTATCCTCTGTGGCACACCCACCAACATGTGCACACAGAATTTCCTAAAGCTCACCTGCTTTGTGAAGTCAAAGCAATGACCTTTTCCAAGTCTTTCAAGGTTCTCATTGAAAGGCAATTATAGTCAAATACTTGTGTATGTACTTGCCAAAGTACTTCAAAATTTCCACATAGTGGCTCTCAATTACAATTGACTTTCTCAGATGTGAGTTGTCAATAATATCTACAGAAAACATGTGCCTCTTGGATCAGTTCTTGGTTAAGGTGGGAGTAGAGAGTGGAGGCATCATTTTCTTCTTGAACTGTAACACCTATAGACTCACATTGAGAATGAAAGCAGAGTTTGGTCAAAGAGTCCAAATTTCTGGCTGAGCCGTTCTGACCCACTGTTCCTCCTGGCTGGGCATAATAGCATTTGGGATCATTAGATCCCATTTGCATGATCTTAAGCTTTGACCTTCCTATACTTAATGTCTAACTTTGTCTCCCCACTGCATACATGCTTGGAGGAGAACCAGGGGACTGTCAGAGGGACCAGGGCAGGAAATGGTTTCATCAGCCAAAGAGAAATTGGAGAAAGTTAAAAATTAGCTGTGTGAATTCTCTGCTGATATCAGCTGGCCTAATATAATGAAGCTGCATTAATTTACTCTAGGAAACCATCTGACACTACTCTTTGTGCAGGACTGTGCTGAGAGAGTAGCTGCCTTTCTGGGAGAGACAGGGAAGGCGTCTGTGTCCCGTTCGGCACGGACCCTTTGGTGTGGACTTTGCATGCACATTTATTACTGCACAGCCTACACAGCAAGAGACAGTGAGCTTTGCATTTGTGAAAAATAATGAGTCTGGATGCAGAAAAGCTTTTGGAAGTCCTAAATTGCACCAAGCTTTCTGTAAGTCTCCCCTAAATCTGGACCAGTATTCCTCGGGAACTTGTTCTGTGGATTTACAGTGTTTGCTGAAAGCTGTTTTTATGAAGCCTGACCAGCTGAATTAGAGTCTGGGAATATCCCCAGCTTGCAGTGCTGTCATTAAACATTAACAGTGAGCAGCTGGGCCTTCCATGGGCTGCACAGACTTGCTCTCCTGTCACTGCTGGTGGAAGCAAGCTTTGTAAGGAGAGGGAAGAAAATACAAGCTGGCATGCACAGCCCAAACCATGAGTCAGAGGAACAGAGGAGCAATGGATTTACACTGGGATTGCCTGTCTTTGCCTTTGAGAATGAAGAGGGATGCAAGTGTCCCTAAGATGAGAAGCTGGGTTAAGCAGGGATGGAGCTGTCTTAGGAAGCCATTCATATTGCTTTGGTGTTCACATCACTTTCCATCCAGTTCAGCACTGCAGCATGGTTAGGAAGAGAGGACATTTCACAGGGGCTCAGGCCAACATCAGACAACAGAAAAAAAAAATAAAAAAGAGAGGTTTCATTGATGATACTTGAGATGGGAACCTTGTGATGTCCCTGTGCTGCTCCAAGCAAATTTGGGATGGTGCAGGTGGCTTCCCACAGCACGGTCAACACAAGAGCTGGCCACTGCCAGCCTGAGTACCTTCCAGGCTACAATTCACAGCAAGTAACATGGATTTTTGTCCTGCAGACCTCATTGCTCTGCTGCAGACAGGTGATGGCATTTACTCCTACTCATACAGGACCAGGAGTGTCTCTCTGTCACTAGTTTAGATACAGTTCAGCAGAGAGCTGTGCTAGCTCCCTGGAAATCCTTCAGAAGAGAATTAGTGGGGAGAGCAGGTGAAGATAGACCAAAGCTTACTGGCTGAGAACATAAGCATCCCAAGTTGGACTTGCCACCTTGTGCATTGTTCTGTGGTGAGTGCCTGTGGGCATCCACATGCTGTTAGGGCAAGTAGCCCAGCCAGCTAAGGAGCCTCCCATCAACTGTGCCATGATCTAACCCTTGGATGTGGCAACTACTGCAGGTAGCCATGGCACTGTGCCCATGGCTTTCACCTTCCCTTGGCTGTGCAGCCATACCTCTGTCTTTGAAGGTCCTCTTGCAACCACCTCAGGGATGGAAATCTGAGGTGACCCTGCAGACCACCACACTAACCTGCCCAGAGCCCTGACCAAATCCTCCTGCTAGCCTCTGCTTCACGGCTCCACACAAGCCCAGGTTGTACAGATTGGGGCTGAGGGCTGGTGGCTGCAAAGCCTGTGGTTTGGTAGGGTTATGGTGAGGATCTTGCCCCAAGCCTCAAAAAGACACACAGCCAATGAGGCAACCTGCTGTTAGGTAACCAGTGTAAATATCTCCTGATGATCCTATGTTCAATGTCTCTCTTAAATGACGTGGATTTTCTATGGCTCAGTCAAAGAAAAGAAACTCCTGGGTTTGGATTAATAGATTGATTTAACCTGGACTCTCCTCTCCAAATGAGAACTGCCAGCTACTGGCATCACATCCTTATTCATATAAAATATGCACAATTTGCCTTGTGTACATGCAGTAGTCACTTGGAGTAGTACCACTCAACTCCCCAGAATCAAAACGAGCTGAGCTCAGGACGAATGAGCTTTGTATCATTCCCAGCCCCTGTCTACACAGGAACTTGACACTGCTTCCAGAAGAAAACAGAATCCACTCTCTTTTGGAGTGGGTTTTCAGAATGTGATGCCACATCTGCATAGGTGGACAGGTAATTTCAGCAGAAGTTAACGAGAGACATGAAACTAAGAATTACCAAGCCCACAACTCAGCTCACTAAGGTTTTGAAAAATTGTCCCTTATAATTTTTTTCTTTCTTTCTTTTTTTAAGTTACAGGAGATTATTTGGAATGGTGACCCAATTTTTTATTGAGTAATATATGCTTCGTGGATAGCAGAGGTGGTGTTTTTCCAGCCTAGACTCAATTCCTGTTAGAACATCAGGGAAGACAATACACAGGAAATCTTTAAAATACAGGACAAGAGTATGTGAGTTAATGAAATAATTGGGAGCTCTATTCATCAGGGTGTTTAAGCATCTGACTGATTCTGCCTGGAAATAGTTCCACTCAATTCACTAGGATGAATCACAAGACTACAAATGAATACTTTAAAGTATCCTGCAGAATCATGGCCTGAGTAAACAAAAGTCATAAATTTGATTTTTTTCTCACATGTATGTGTTTCAGAACCCACACTTTGATGGATGGAGACTATTGCAAGAGCTTGTTTTACTGGCAAATCTGGAGTACATGTTAAAATCCTGTGTGAGGAGTCATGAAAAACAGATTTTAAATGCCCATCCTTGAGCAGTTGTGCCAGGAGACCTGGTGCCAGGAAGGGGAAAAGAACCAGTGTCTTGTGATTTATTTGTCTGAGCAACGTAGCTTGGATTTCATGAATCTGCAATCCAATATTAAATGGGATATATATCCAAACTGAGTTCTGTTTTAGATACCTGATACATACTAGATGCTTGGATAATTAATAAACCTGAAGAAATCACAGTATTATCCTGGCTATTCCACCCACAGGGAAAAAAAAGTGAAATGCTTTCCTATCCTGAGAGCCACTCACTCAATCACAGTAATAATACTTTAGTTTTCCAAATGCATCTTCCATTTCAAAGCACTTTTCAAATGCTAATTAACTCTGACCATAACCTTGCCAGAAAGGGAAATATTATCCCATACTAGACAGGTGAGGAAGACAAAGACCTACAGAAGTTCCTTGCTCCAAATCCCACAGGAATCAGTGGTGGACAGAGCTGAGGAGCTCTTTTTCCCTTTTGATTTTTTCAGTGTCTGGTCTTGTGCTTTAGCTGTTTGCCTAATCTGTGTCTAGACGCTGCTTCCTTGTCAGAAGAGGGCCGCTGTGGGGGCTGCCTCCCTGCCTCTGAGCGAGGGTGAGCAGTGGGTGTGCTCCTCCACAGCCCCAGCCACGCTGAGGCACCTGTGGCTGCAGAAAGGAGACAGCGACTGAAAGGGCTTCAGCCTCTGCCCGAGACCATGTGGATTGGTGGGGGACAGCACAGGGGGATGCTGTCCAGAGGATTGCAGACCCACCTTTGGCACCTCCAGTATGGCACATAAGTTTCCCTTAAGCACGCTGCCCTCCTTGGCCCAGGGCGTTGGGGCAGCAGCTCCTGGGCTGGCTCCTCTCCCCCAGAATGAGGTGAGGAGCACCTGGGCACTCACTCTTTGGGTCTCCAAGCCCCATTGGAAAGGCAGCTATAGCCTGGATGGGCACAGCTGGCAGGACTGCAGCAGGTCAGACTGACAGGGCACCACTTGGAGAACAGAGCATTAAGTACTTGCCAGGACACAGAAAAATAGTGAAAAACTAACCCTCTACTGCAGAAGGGAAAGTCTTTAACTTCAGACTGGGTGCTTGGTGCTGGAAATGGTTCACAACGTCTTTTTTCCTCATCCTCCTCCTTGCAGCATGGCCTTGCACATGAGAAGAGAGAGGATATATGTTAAGACTATTCACTTCTACAATGTGAGAACCAGGAGTTTTAGGGCTTGTCTGTGGTGAAAAGGACTTGCTGGTCTATCCCAGTGAATATACAAGTCCATCCTAAGCAAATAAAATCCAGATTGTCCTTCTAGTATAGTCCAAACCTGTTCCTTGATGGAGAAAAATCAGCAACACCACATATTTTCCTGTGTAGCTACACTAACACTGACACTAGGAAGAGCATAGGTTAGGGAGATAACAGCTTTTTCATTTACTCCCATAACTGATGTAGCTGTACCAAACTATTTTTAATTACAGTGCTAGCACTGCCCTACTGCAGCAAACCTTGCATTTTCCCATTATACGTCATATTTTCCCATTTCTCTGCCCAGCAGGTTGTAAGCCACTTCAGCTGTGGTTAAAACATCTCTGGGCTTTTTTGCTGATGTTATAATGAAAGGCATTTAGTCATCAGAAGGCCTCAGTGATGCTTAAATCCCCACAAACAGTCTCCCCCCAGCCCTGAGCCCTGTGCTGACCCTCAGCACACTGTGAGCTTGCCCAGGGGAAGGGCTCCAGGGGGATGCTCCTGGCAGAGACTGTCCCTGTTTCATGGAAGAGCAAACCAAAACCCAAGAATATTAAGGAGTCCTATTCCCTGCAGCCACCACTGGTGTGATGGTTCCTCTGCTGTGATTAAAAACACAGGTGGGCTGAGCTATTGGGGATTATGCCGGGGGCAGGACAGGAACCCTCTCTCCATCACATTATGACAAGGAGATGAGCTGTTAGAGGCAGACCTCTGCCTCCTTACAGCCCTGGGCCACTGGACCAAAATACTCACACAGTTCAGTGTAGAGCTCCAGGGAAGTGAGGCACCAGGGGCAGAGCAGGACTTGCACGGGGTGGAGATGTGAAGTGGGCATGTGAGAACCTTGATGGGATGGGGTCGCAAGAAGATGGGAGCCATCTCATGGCCTGTTGGCAGCCCCCTCACTGCTCTTTGTCTTTGTAGGAATGAATGAGAAGTGTGTCTGTGTGTGTGGGGTGGGGGGACACCAGGCTGAGCCACTCAGGCTGACAGTCTTACCATTGAGTGTAAGGCAAATCCAGCATAGCTCACAGAACAAGGTCTGTGGGTGCCATAATGAGACTTAAAAGTGTGGACATTAGAGCATGGAAGTCTGTTTCAACTCCTACTTGCATGATAGGAAGAGACATTAAAAAAAGAGCATGTGTGTGACAGAAACATACCTTTTTATATTCTTGTAATTCATGCTTCACATAACTAAATAAATGTTAGTGAGTTTGTTGGAGAGAGTGGAGACGACAGTCTGTGCTCATCACAGAGGGAGAAGGAAAATTTGCTGGATCCACCCATAAAATGAGGATCTTCCTGATTTTTTTTCTCTTTGGTATTTACAGAAGGTTTTTTCTTACTAGAAAACTCCAGAACTATCTAGCAGGTGTGTCTTAAAATGTTTATGACAGTACTCATGACTTCACATCTGTGAAACATCGTCTGTGCTGGAGCCTGAGGGATAGTTGCAAGTATCTTTCCTGGCCATTCCTTTACAGTCCTCTCAGCAGATTTTGGCACCTCTAGTTTTTACATGAAAAAGCAGATGGGAGAAAGAGCACTTCTGAGAGGGCCTAACACCTTCTTAGCCCAGAGATATTTTAAGCATAAATCTGCTAGGAGACCTCAGGAGGTTTCAGGCTCCAAACTCTCCCAAGCAACTGAATCAGCTCTGGTGTCCCATGCTGTGCAAATGCAGAAATGGTAATGAAGGAGGTCCAGAGGCGGTGGAACCACTCCAGCCATAGCAGAGTCACATCAAATGGCGCCAGTGTGAAAATTTTGTGGGCAGAAGGGGAGAGCCAAATCGTTCATGCAGAAAAAGTACCAACTTGTCTTGAATTGATAACAAATTTTTCAGTACAAAAATGGCTAGATGAGCCACTGAGGCTGGCCTGGATGAACATCAGGAAAAGTAATCACAGAATAACACCAGAGTTTTGCAGCTGGATGTCTGCCTCTGCCATTGCAGAGCTTTGTTTCGGTGCCGGCAGGAGCACAGTGACCCTGGTGGAGGAAGGCAGTGTGCCAAGAAGGCAATGGCACAGCAAGGAGCTGCCACCCAGACCTCAGGACAGGCTGTACCTGTGCTCTTGACTTGTTCCCACTGGGCAGTGAAGGCTCTTCAGCTTAGACCATATTGAGAAGAAAATTATTTTTTAAGGGAGGAAATGCACCAGCAGCTGTTGTTGAAATGAAGCAGGGGCTATGGCTTGACCACTGAGCAGCAAGCAGTTTTGTACAAGACCTTTCCAAATCCACCACGCTACTCACCTCTCCTTCCCTATTAATAATTACAGTCACAGGCTGCTGGTGTCAAGTTGCTATAGAAGCACTGACTAAGCTTCTTTGCAAGCTCTTTAATAAATAGAAAAAAGATCTTTCCCAAGATTTCACAAGCTTTTTTAGTGAACAATCAGCTGCAGAGCAGCCCAACTCCTTTCTGCCTCCCTACTGCCTGACCTAACAGCCCCTTAGCTCAACACCCTGGTCCACTCCAGATAACTTGCCCCAGCTGCAGTGCCAGGAAACCTGCTTTCCATAACAGAGTCCCTGCTGATTGCTGTTTAACACAAGTGCCTCTTCAAGTCGGGGTGGTGAGGTGCAGCTTGGCCAGTGCCAATCTGTTGCCCCTCAGGGCTGGCATTGTTTACTGGTGTGCCCCTGTGTGTTCTCTCCCTGTGTCTCTCCTGTACAGTAAAGGGTCTTGTGCTTCAACACATTGATGTCACTTCATAGACCAAATGCACAAACTGGCAAAAGCAATAACCCTTAAATTCAAGAGGAGGTTGTTTTTAAGCTTAACGTATCTCCGCAGTCCACTACACAGTGCCTATCCTCTCTGTCTTCAGGTTTCAGCCTGCCCCTGACTGAGTGGCAAACAGCAGTATCCCAGAATGACTGTTGTTTCCCATTCCCATCACTGGCTGTAATTAATGGCTGCTAAAGGAAGATGGGGACTGCCTTTTATATACATTTACCCACCCAGCACTCCCTCAAGTTTTGTGTTACTCCTCTGGAGCCTCACTGATTTATTAGAGCTCAGGCAGACCTGTAGTCATAACAGGCTGGGGAATATTTTCTCTATAGGTTCAGGATTAACACAGGGGTTCAGACCTTACTCAGAGAAGGGATTACAGTGTGGATAAGTGGACCCCTGGTATATATATTTAATGAGCCTGAAAAGCAGTGGCTGGGGATATGACAGAAGACACTGCACAGAGCCCAGGCCATAGGGTCACTGATACCTGAATGTCAAACAGCTATCTGGGTATGCAGCATTCCATGCCATGGCATGGGCTTTGGGCAGTGCTACCACCCTCACAGGCTCACCTCCCTCTCCCTTGGCTTTTTTAGCATCCACCAAAGACACAAACAGAAACAAATTTTCCTGCCCATTCAGAAGGCAGAAGATGAAAAGTAACATTTCACACAGGCATTTTCTGCCCTGTAGAAGGGCACATTCCTTTGCCCCTGTAGTCACTTGACACACTCATGCCATGAATTATTCCAGTCAAGCCTGTAGGAGCAAGATGCCATCCAGGAGGGGTGGTCCATGGTTTGCTGCTTTGGGTACTTACTGCAAACAACCTTCCCAAAGCCACCATCCTGTGCTGAGTTACATCATATCATAGTGTAACGCCTTTAAATCATTAATCTCTCTTACTTCTGGACTAGTGCCAGAAAAATCAATGAAAGCCAGACTGAGTTCAGATCAAACCAGAGGACATAGTGGTTACATTTATGGTTTTCCAGAGGATCTCTCACCTGCAACCACAAATCTGCCTTTATTTGGCTTGAGCATGATCCAAAATTACCTCAGAGGTCAACAGTGCATGTCTTGCGGATTAGTGAAAACTACTGACTAACTTAACATAATGCATTATGACTATTATTATTCCGGGAAATAAGGGTGGCTGTAGTCTGTTGTTTTGTAATAAAATCTAACATTAATTTTTCCCTTTTGCAAAAATAGCCAGAAAAAAGGCCAGAGAAAAATAAGGCATGGGAGTGTTCTGCCCTCTTCATCTCTCTAAATGCCACAGCTCTTGCTACAAAGAATTCATTGTAGGCAGCATTCTAAATCTGCTTTACAAATGGGAATTAATGAAACTTCCCAGCACCTCCACAAGGTAAGTCAGAGGGGCTGAAGTGGACTGCAGAGAGGACCCACAACTCAGGCCAGTGGTGGCTGAGCCCTCTGAGGGAAGACAGTGGCACTCCCTGGGATGCCTGGTGATGCAGCCCTGGAGGTCAGCTCCTGCCCACCGCCAGGCTGGCGCTGGCTGTTTACTCCAGCGGCTCACTCCTGCTGCTCCTGTTCAAAGTCCCCCAGAACAAGTGGTAAAAGCACCACTGACTTTCCTGAGGTTGAGATTAAGTCACCTTTGCCCTATTTGTGTACTTGTAAAATGGGACTAATAATATTTCCATGCTGCCCTGTGGCTGGCGAGGAGGATCTGTTGTTGTTCCTGTGGCTGAAAAGGGTGCACAAAAGGGAAAGCAGAATAAATATTTACCCAGAATCTGATATAGGTAAATCCATCTGTGGGTTGTCCCCTCCTCCAACAAACTTCCCTTCCTACGGGGAAACTCTAACCTCTATTTGGTTAAATCATTTACGTACATTAACGAACAATTAGGGAGGGAAGAGGGGAAAACCAGCCGAGAAAGCCTTCCACAAAGGAGCTGCCCTCGGTTTGGCTTGTTTGATTTAGGATAGGAGGGAAGTAACCTGACTGTGATAGATGAGGACTCTGTCACGACCCGGACAGTCTGTGAAATCAAGTCTGGGTGGGAGATTTAAGACAAAGGGCCAGACACAGTGTTGGTTTAAACTATTGTAGCTCCTCTGGACTTGCTGGAGCATTGAGAGTTATATCGGGAAGGTCTGGTCCCATGGGTACTAAAAGAGGAGGGCAGGGTTGTGGCAGCCCCACACTCTTGGCAGAGTTCTAGCTCTGTAGAGGAGCTGTGAGCTTTGCTCTTGGTCATTTAATTCATGCAGCTCAGCCTTGTGATGGGCCCTGGGGCCCAGCTGCTATTGAGAGCTTTCAGCTTTTCACATGAGATCTATTGGATGTGACAAGGTACACATGGGTCATATGCTGCTCTCTAAGTAAACCACATTTAAGTGCATTACCATAAAAACAGAAAAAAGCCCAACTCCATCATTTTCACCCCAGTGCAAACAGCCCCCCATTATATTTTTTATGGACTCTTTTCCATCAGTGTTCCCTGCTGGAAGCTGCACCAGAGATCCCTCCTCTGCATGTCCTGGGGCTCCCTCCATACAAGGAGTAAGGAGCTGGTGAGTTGGCGTGCTCTGCTAGTACAGATAGGCCAGAAGAGGCTAAAGCTCGGAAGGCATGTCCCTGTTTTTACGATCGTTTGGGCTGAGAAAACAGATATCTGTGAGCTGGAGCTTTGGTTGCTAATTCTGACTGAAGCTCATCAAAGCTAGAGAGATGGAGTGCAAAAAGTGGAACAAGCTAGCTTAGCTTTGTGCTGGAGCCAAGAAATAGAGATCAAACAAATGCAAATATAGGGAGAAACATTGTACACCTATAAATCTTTGTATAAAAACATGTCTTTTTCCTCAAAAAACAATGAAAAAACCAGAATACTGCCATCCCAAAGTTGTTTCTGCTCTAAGTAACACTGCCTAGCACTTTGCAGACTTCCCTGTGCAGCTCTGCAAGTTCCTTCCTTAGAGGATGCATCTGAACTGTTATCTCAAACTACCTTCTTCAACCAGAGAGTCCCAATACTTTAGAAAGAGGGCACTAAAGCAGAGCCTCCAGCCCATCCCAACTCATTCCCAGCATTGCTGGATCTGCCCCTTTCTCACGTGTTGGAGTCAATTCACTTGCACATTTTCTGACACAGCAGCCCTGGGGTCTGGAAAGGACTGTGAGGTCACCAGGTACATGCTGCCCTCTACAAGCCAGGCAGGGATGGCTAGAGAGACTGGCAGCCTGGCTGGAGTCTGCTTAGCTGTGAAGAAATCCTTTGACGTGGCAAATGACCATAACAGATCAGAGCAGGCTCAAATCTCAGCGGGTGTTTGAAGTTAAATCTCCAGATGTTCAAATATTAGCCTACTCCATCACCTGTCCATCAAACATTAACTCACTCCACCAAGAGTACACTTTACCCAGTCCCTCAGCTCACTGCTTCCCGTACTGGTAATTTTTCTTGAGACAAATGCAAACCACTGCATCCTGGATGCTGCTGCTCTTGCAGAAAGAGATTAAGCTCCAGCTCAATTAAGGAAGAACATTAGGTACCATAGATTCACAGCTGGGGATTTATATCTGCATGGGGACTGAGGTCAGGACAAAGAAAAATAATTTCAGTGCACCTGTTAATCAATTTGTACATTAAATCTACCTTCATCTTGGTAATGAAAGCTGGACTGCCAATGCCACACATTTAAAACAATACACATTTAAAAGTAACACTCCTAAACCATCACAAGACCAGTTTGAAAATCATACAGCAAGGCATCTTTTCAATTTCTTTTCTGGTTCTGGAGGTATCAGGAATGTGTGATTTCTATGCTTCTTTGAGTTAGATCTGTGCTGCTGTTTCTATGGGTGAGGAGAAACTTGAATAACCCACTCCCTGAGGAAAGCAGAGCTTGGAGGACAAGGGGCTACGACTCATGATGAGAGCTGTTAGCACTGTACTGGCAATACAATCTCTCCTGACTTCTCTGCCTTCACATATTAGCTGAAATCTTCTGAGAGTCAGAAAGTCTCAAAGGAACTCAGGTCATCCAGCTTTCTGGGGCCGCTCTCTCGCCCCAGCAGTGCCCACCCCTGCTGGGCCAAGCAGGCATGGAAGAACAGAGGAGCAACAGCCAATGGGACTCATTGGAGGTGCCTTGCAGGTAAAAAGCAGATAAAAAAAAAACAGATAAGAAGCATTCTCTCCCTCTGTGCCTGGAAGGTGACATAAAGAACAAGTTCTCCCTAATTCTTCTTAGGTGCTTATGCAGCACTTCCATCCCTTTGGACAGGTGAGAAACAGCGGGGTTGTAGGAGGCAGCCTCACATATGTTTTAATGTTGGGTCTTTGCTCAGCAGTAAATAAGATTATTTCTACCTGTATCATCAAGATCATGTATTATATTCACAAAATGTTATTTTTAACCTCTATATATGGTGCACTCCAAAGCCATTAATGATTAACTGAGAGAGTGTATTCCTGGTCCTGCTTCTCAGGTGTGTTAGGAAGCTTAATCGGGGTGCTTTGAAATTCCAGGATAGAAAGTTCTGCCAAAGTGCCATCTATAGTAATTATTACCTATATAGGAGACAGACAATGAACATACAGCAATCTGATAAAAGAACAGAGATTTCGCTTGCTATTTCCTCAGTCACAGACATTCTCGAAGAACAGAGGTTGCAGTATGAGATTGCACCATAAATGTGTAAAACTGGGCTGGTGGTCACACTTTCATTATCTCAATGAAGGAATATGTTTTGGCATTTTTTCACTGTGCTGGAATTTAGTATCCAGAACTTCCATTTTTCAGGAGTTTAAACTCTGCCGGCAATGTTATCATGCTCTGATATTTGAAATGGTTTTACGTAAGGACAGCATACAACAGCTTGAGCTGTGGTGATCGAGGCAAAGCCACCTGGCTGCCAGCCAGGGAGAACAGGCTCCTTTCTCGGGCAAATTGCTCAGTGGTATTTTTAGCTGCAAATGCACTGTCTGATGCAGCTAGTATTCGACTTGCAGTGCTGCAGAACACATCCCTGCAGCTCCTGCTAGGAAATGTGACAGACGTGTAGAGTTCTTGCCAAATGTAAGCGCCCTTCTCGGGTGGCTGGCTGGGAGCCAGAGGAGCCCAGCATTTCTGGGAGTGCTGGTTTCGGTTCCGGGAGCAGAGAGCCAGGCCAGGCAAGCTGGCAGCACTTCTCCCTGTGCTGGAGCTGGTTATGTGCGTTACAGGACAAGTCATTAGTTCCTTTGCTAATAATAATATAACCATGACAATTACGTCAGCTGCTGTTAATTGCAGAACCAACCCTTGCAACCCCAAACCAAACACTGAAGGAGGTTGGACTCCTGACAGAACTGAGCTCCTCCAGCCTTTCCTTGCAGGCAAAGGTGGCTGTGATCTACAGTTCATGTCCTTCCCACACTTTGTCCAGGTTAACACTCTGACCTCAGCTAGAGTGAGGGCACTATGGGCTTTCCACTCAGCAATGTGGTGGCTGGGTGTGTCACCATGGAGGTACCCACTTGGTAAGGGAGTGGAAAGGTGGTCACCTGCCTTGGGACATACCAGGTTATCTGCAGCTCACATCAGGGAAAGATGCAAAGTCATTTTCTCCTCTCATACCAAAACCAGCACTTCCTAGGGGCATGCTCTGACCTCAGTGAATCAAAGTCATGTACAGTGACTTTCTGCGAAACAGATTTTCTGGAGGAGTATCTCCAAACTGATAATCACCCCTCCTCATGCACATAGCGTTGGGCTCGAACTGCAGTCAGGTGGGAGTTTACAGAAACCCAAACCCTCTTCCTATGGGACTCCAGTGAGAAGGGGACACCATTATGGCATTTATTAGTAACAACTATTTCTTGCACTCAGCTTTTGGGCAGAATGCAGCTTTTCTACCAGCAGGAATGAGCTCATTGCAGGAGGTGACAAAATGCATGAACATGACTTTAAATGCATTTCAAGTAGATCACAGTGGTATTTCTTGCACCTTTAACACAGCAGGAAGCCAGGAAGCAGATGCTGATACACCAGGTGATTAGAGCCCACACCTGAATTACTTTTCATGGTGTTCCTGGCACATTATAGCATTAGACTTAAGATCTAACATCCCAGGAGAGACTATCACAATGACACAGTCAGTCCATTTCTGTAAAACGGGATTTTCACTACTGGTGGTTTTTACTCCAACAGTTTGAGCAATGTGTGGCTGAATTTTAGGAATGATTTAGATCTACTGATCAGAATTTTTCAGGTGGCAGTTTTATACCATCCTTCAGTGAATGCTTTCAGCAATCATTTATCCTGGCTGATAAAAACTTGCACTTCACTTCTTGTTCATACTTTATTATTTCACCCCACAACTTCCAGCTTGCCAAGTGCTCCATAATATGCTGGGGATGTAAAAGTGACACAGAAGACCCAAATGCTCTTTTCTGGCTGATCCAACAGCCCCTGGGAGCCATAAGAGCTGCAGCTGGCCCAGGGATGAGCCCTGCAGAGAACTGCCACGCTGGCTGTGGTGGGTTCTGCAGCAGTGCTCTGCTGTGAACTGTTTCCCTCTCCTTATCATGGCTTCTCTTGGTGTGGGTCAGTACCAGCAAATCTTCTGCAGTAAAACAAAGTTGATTTAGTTGGACCAACCCAGTAAAGATTTCCACAATCCTCAGCAAATATTTTAGAGGTGAGGTGGCAGATTCCTTCTTACTCCTGTGCACATACCTACATGTATGAATGTATATATTTATATGAGAAGTAGTCTTTCTGCCAGTCCTTGAAAAGATTTAAAAATCTTTTCCCCAGGGTGTGTGTGGAATCTGTCATATTTCCAACATGTTGCAAATCTGCATTTCCTATTGATCTTATCTACTCTACTGTGCTACAGCAGTCTGTGTTTCACATCGTAGCCTGGGGCTTCCACCCTCATTAGAAATCCTTTCTCAGGAGACTGGAGATGCACCAGCTGATCACAGATCACAGCAGTAACAGCCAGTGACTAAACTCTCTGAACCCCCAAAATAAAAGCAAGAAACCGTACGTGAAAAAAAAGGTGCCTTCCAAGCAGGTTCCCTAAACTCCTGGTCCTGCTTGGCAGCCACGACAGTCACCTGCCCTCTCAAGCACTTCACAGGCATTTCCTGCTGAAGGAAACATCATATGCTTATCACTGAAAGGAGCAGCTGAAACTTTTCTCTTTTTTTGTGAGCATTAGGGAGTGTTGCCTCCTCTCTTAGCTCAAACAACAGAGTTATCCCACTTCTTTATTTCTCACAGTCCCTGTGGACAAACCCTGCTGTCCCAGCAGCACAGCCCTCACAGCCCCGTAAACCCCAAAGCCCATGGGGCAGTAAGCATGCAAAGGGCCTGAGCTTGTGAGAGCAAGATGGTTTCTGAAGTTACAGCAGCAGAAGATGGTTTTGATAATTTAAGAGCTCTGACTTGGCACTTTTAGCCCCTTTGCCCCAGAGCTGCTTGTCAGGCACTGCCTGAAGTTACTGCTTTTCTTTGACATGGCACCTCACTTGAAAATATCATGGAAAACAGTTCGTGGACTGCATCAGACTACTTCTCCTTTTAGTTGAGCTAAGCCTCATTTGTAAGGCTTTCCCAGCTACAAATCTTAACTGAGCTCTTTAGCAGGGCATTAAAGCCCATGCTGAAATCAAAGTGATATCCCTCATTTATTCCTCTGGTCACAATAAGCTCTTGAGCCCTGTCTTGTGCTGTGAGTAACACAACAGGACCCTGGCTAAAAACTGGGGATCCACTGAGTCCAATAAAAATAATACATAAAAATTTCACTTTATATCAGGAGCAAGAAAATGCCAAACTCATATCCTTTGTAATATACAACACATGTTAAAATCAGTTACAAGAGCAGAAAAACACTTTCCTGAATTGTGCTTTTCAAGTTGGAGTCACTGCCTAGCCCTCTTCTCACAGCAGGCAGGGTAACCTCAAAGGAGCAGGTGTTTTTCATGGATGAGACAAGTCCCTGGTTAGTGCTTGTCATCTGCCTGAGACATGCCACTAATCTTCAGTGGGGTCTCTACTCAGCTGCGCAAACATGGGGTTTTTGAGGATTAGGTTCAAATTCACAAGAAGTTTTGTGGTTGTGTTTTAAAAAGAAAGATGAATCCAAAAAAACAATAGCATGGATTACTTTCCATTAGGAGAAACAAATTGCAAGCTTTCCCCCAATCTGGGGCTGGACTGACCTCAAAGTTATACATCCTCAGCAGCCTCCATTTGTAGATTTCATGGCTCTTTATTAGAAGGAACATGGTAAAACAATGCAGCTTTCATGGGTTAGAGATGGGCTTAAAGGATTTCTTTAGGTTGTAGAGAAAGTATGGGGCACAACCAAAATCTGAACTGACTCCTAGCTTTAAGAGGTCTGCTTATGAGGAAAGGTGTCTGTCTCCCTGTATACATGAAATGAGAGTGGGAAGAGCTGGCAAGAAGCTTGTTAGAGAAATTATTTTGTATTTTCTAGTGGCCATCTAATTAACCCCACAAGGGGTGTAGAAGAGGCAAAGTGCAGGCACAAGTTCTATAAAAAGGAGAGGAGGAGTCAAACCTAATACCAGGGATGAGTTTTGAGCAAAGATTCAGGTTGCTCCCTTGTTCACCCCCTTCCACCAAACCCCATTCAGTCACCCTGAATGAATTGGTTTGAATCCCTTACTTGGAATGTTTTTACACTGACTTTTTCCACTGTCCTTGCAGGACAGTGGGGACAGTGACTGGCATCACAGCAAGTAAGTGGCTAGAAGGCTAATGATGTGGCATGCTGATACCTTCATTTTTACTACATCCAATTAAGCAATAAATGATTCTGGTGGAAGTGTGGAACACACAGATTATTATGCAAATCAGGTCACTGTGCTACCAGAGGGCTCCAGCATTGCCCGAAATAGCCCTGGTGGGATATTTGCGCAAATGTCACCTTTCTCCTCTGTTAGTTACTGCCTCCCATCTCACCCATCATGCAGCTTCCCTGAGGTCAGAGCCATGATTTCTCATACACTTGGGAGTGCAAGTGGATTTTAAAGAGGATTTTTAGCAAAGCTTCTGTCGCTTTCCACGAATATTCTAACACATCCAGAGCTGGTGGCCTGAGAGCCTGCTGCACTGGCAGAGTTGCCTGAAGAATTCACCTTGAGCCAAGCTGCAAATTGATTCATAGACATGCTCCAGCTAGAAGAGGCACCTACTTTTTGGGTGGTGGTGGACAGAGCTGCCTGAAAGCAATAAGGTGAGGGCTCTACTGAGAATCAGATTTCCCCACCACTTAACTTACACCTTTAAAAAGTAGAATGAGGGAGCAACGCTGAGAATTTTGTATCATTTTATTTCCTAAGTTTTTTGTCCTCCCCACTCCCCTTAAAAGGGTCACTTTGGCTCTGTGTTCCTAGACTGAAAGTGAGACAAGAAGCCGAGCTGCTTGCCCCCATCGCAGGCTGTTGTTTGCAGACAAAGGCTATTGTTTGCTGCCACCGGTTGTTGTTCCCGTGGTGGCAGCAGCTCCCAGCACCAGCACTCATCTCTGGGCCCTTTTTGTACTCAGCATGGCACAAACAATTGCACAGTTCCCTTTCTGTAGCTGGTTGCAATTTAAAGAGAGAAATACATTTCTCTCCATCTTCCCACAGTCACCAGTGATACAGAAATTCACAGGCTGGCTGGAGCCACCCTAAACCGGGAGGGCAAGAAGGAAGAAATCATCACCCATCATTACAGCACATGGCCCGGATCAAGCATCCCGTGATCCCTCAGGTGGAAAAGGTATCTCTCCATTGGATGCACTTGGGTAGATCTGACCCTCAATTGCCAGATCCAAAACCTCAGAGCTCAGTTCAGGTGGTTTTCTGTAAATTTCCCATCCTTGACGCTAGTGCAAAACTAAACTGAACTGAAACCCTCCAGGTTCTGCAAAAGGAATGTAACTGTCCATGGTCAGTGATGCTAAGACCTGACCTCTGTACACAAGGCTGATTGAACAGATGAATGCAAGCAAACCCAGCCACACAAAATGTGCGAAGGACCCTACTAACAGGGAGACCTGGGTAATTCAGTGTCTTCTTTGAATATTCACAGAACAAGTCCAAGATTCCTGATGAGACCTGATCAAATTGTGTGGATTTCTTTAAATTTTTCTTTGAGGTTTTGGGGGTTAACTCAAACATGCAACTTGGAGGATAGTGAAGGATGTGATCTGAAACAGCCAGGAGGGCCACAGGTCTAAGCCAACCAAAGTCCCACTGCTCAATGTCTCTGAGGATAAATGATCTTCACCACCATAAATAAATCGCACTGTTTTAGCCTCTAATCCTACTTTGCTTTGCACCAGGCTAAACACAAAACTGCCCAACCCACCTCAGAATAAAATAACAAAGGGGAGAGGGAGATTGAGATCACTCTTTTTCCTACTACAGTCAGCAAGGCAGAATTCAATATTTTCTTCCTATGCCTAAATTGGAGAGAAAGGGATATTTATTTCAGATTGCAAATTGAATTGATTCTTGCTTGTTCCTTTGGGAGGAGTGACTTTTTAAAATGTCAGAAGACTGGTACAGATGGGCAAATCCCTTTGTCACTAGGCCGTGAAGATAAGGAGTGTCCTGCAATCTCCAATTGCACTAGGGTTTTGAGATAGGAAAAAAAGCAGGAGAGAAAAGCCCATTTTTTAGAGGTTCCTTGCTGCTCTGACAAATAGTTTATCAAAGAGCAGCAAAGCAATTTGGGGGCTTCCTTTACCTTCTCCTAGAGCCCACTGGGCCAGACTTTCTCCAGTTGCAGGTATAGGCTGGCTTGAAGACATGGGAACAGCCTCCACTGCTTGCCAGTCCTCTAAGACACACACTGGGTTTAGTGAAGGGCAGGGTTTAGTGAAGGACAGGATTTTGTGAGGTTTTCAACTCTTCACTCAGGTCTTGTTGGTATCCACCATCTGGGCCTGGTGATGACAGTACTGAGTTTATTAATTTGTTTCAGTATCTCCTCTTTCGACACCTCAGGTTCTTCTGGTGCATTATTTTTGTTAGTTGAGTGCAGTAAGCATCTCCAGCCCCCTCTCTGGAAAATACCACCATTTAAAGGAACCAAATACCTATTCTGCTCTAAGACATTACTATTTTGTTGAATTGCTCTGCTTCCCAATGACCCAGCGGGCAAATTTATTTTCTCATGTATTTCAAGGAACAGGTACTTTTGCTCCTCCAATTAACCTTTCTGATTTACTTTTTGTATTTAAATGATTGTCGGTTGTTTGGGGTTTTTTTACAAAATTAAGAAAAACAAATTCTTTTCCAAAAATTCTACTTGTATTTTTTTTTAACCTAAGAAACCTAACTTCTTTCCATTCTACAGGAGATATATGTCAAAATAAAAACTTCCTTAAGCAGTATACCCCCTGTACTTCCCCAGGCAATAAATCTTCCTCACCTAGAGATTCTTCTATCCAATACCTGCCTTCCTCAAGGACTCCCAAAACTGTCACCACTCTCCCAGCTGCCCAGGCAGTGCCCCAGGCCAGCCTGTGTGATCCCAGTGCTAAGTTTGATGCTGTTTTTTAGCAAATTGCTTCATACATATGTGTATGTATATATCTATACATATACATATATGTGTGTGTGTATTTATGCATGTAAAATCCAGTCAACACACAAACTGGTTAATTATTTGTGTGGAGTGACTTTAAAAGAACCAGAGGTCAAACTGAAGCCAGCTGTCAACCCTCAGTCAATTCCAAATTAATAATACAGCTTGAGATGGCCCTCTAAAGATTTTTTAATGTGTTTATATCTTGGCCTGATAAACATAGTCAAGAGAGACAAGATGGACGAGACAGAAAACTTAGCAGGATAACTTTTCCTTAAAAAACAACTTGTGAAAACATCTGTGCAGCTTGCAACTCCCCAGATGTTCTCTTTAACAGAGCACTTAAATTGTTTATATTTTGCCTAACACTGGAATCGTGGCAGATTATTTTTGTTGCGGGGTCTTTGCAACATTTTGTAGGTGGTCTCGTAAAAGAGAGCAGATATTTAACCCCACCACCACCTCCTTCTCCTTTGCCCTGGTTGTTTACACAGCAGAGCCTGGTACCAGTTCCCTCTGACAGTGTGTGTGTGGGGGGCCTGGGGGCTTGGCTATCGCTCTGCTTTTGCACCAGAGTGGCCTTGTAGGCTCTGCTGTGGAGGCTGGAGGCTGGCAACAGTGAAAATGTGAGATGAGATGATTCAGGCGTTTCGATTCAATCTGGGATGCCCAAAAGTTGGCCACAAAAAGTTGTTTGCTGCCTTTGAATTGTTCCCACCAGCAGCAATGGGATGCTATCTCAAACCTGCATGACTTGTCCCTCTGAAGTCTGTGTGATGTCCTGTGTAAAAAAATGTGCCCACACATAAAGGATCTGGTGATCAAAGTCTATATATGCAGTAAACCTCATGGATTTTCTGTTTGCCTGGGTTGGAGAAACATGTATATGCATCTTTTACTGTGTACAAGTGCAGCTTTCAATAGGAATGTTTTCCTTAATGGTTATTTTGCCTTATTTTGAGGACATGTATGAAGCACCTGTGATCTCATCAGGTCCAAATCTCCTTGGAGTCAGAAGGGCTTTACCACCTCCCCCAAAAAATCCCACATCACAATTCCGTGTCTTATGGCACAGTTGCAGCTCCACAGGCTTTCAGAGGGTCCTGTGTCTTCTGCCCCTAGCCAAATTTCTCTGCTTCAACAAGTTTGGGCTGATTCATGATTAGATCAGCTTGTGGATGGCACATTCTCAAAGGAAAACCCAGGAGATGGAGGAAATGGTGTGAGCTGCTTTTTACGCTCAGCTTGTAGCTCTGACTGGAGCTGATGCTCTTCCCATCCTGCCCTAGAGGGCTATTTCTAGCAGCAGGAATACATTTGTGAAAAGCTGTTAGAGCGTGGCCCAAAGTGACGGGCAAAGCAAGGCTGGATGTGTCTCCTGGGGAGGGCCTGCCCAGCTGGAGCTGGGAGCTGGGTACATTGCCCCCGGAAAGGTCAAACAGGATTTTCCATAGATGTCTTATCGACATTGCTGTCTTAGAAAATCTTTTTGAACATGTCTATATGATTGACAGACATAGGTAGGTCACAAAGGCTGAGGACTCAGAAAATCTTAAATTACTTCAATTCATTTGTTTTCTGTGTGTTTTGGGGTTTTTATTACAACTTCAACTGCATTAATCCTTACTGCACTGAGTGAATTGAAATGAAAGATGTACTGGGTGACTTTAAATGAAAGATGCTGTAGAAATACTCTACATTTCCCAGTAATGATATTTGCAAGCTGTGCTGACAATATTCCATATTTCTGACAAAACACAGACAGTTATAAAAAGCCATTTCTCCAGAGCCCTCTGTGGTTGAGTGCCTGAATGCTGGAGTGCAAGCTGACAATAGTATGCGGCTGGGATACAACTTAGCATTTCATCTAATGTATTCTTAATTCACGTTTTAAATTTACAGTGCACACTGAAGAGTGTGCACCCAGATTTTTACACTGGTGTGCCCAACATTAGCCAAGCTGACTTTCTCTCTTTATGGGTTGTTTTTGAGAGCAGTTTTCTCTGCTCTCAGATTTGTGTGTGTTTTGTTCTTCCTTTCTTCCTTTTATAGCTGCTCCATTTGGTTTTCCATGTGTGGGGAAAACATTGACTTTCAGTTCAAGAAGCTGCTCAGCAGGGAACGGTGGGGAACGTGCCATATGGTGCAGGCGAAACATCTGTGAATCTCTGACGCTGCAGTTCTGCTCCACGGGCCCTGGGTGCATTTCACACGTGTGCTAAGGAGAAATGAATATGGCACAAGGACTTTCCAGGAGCCTTGATGTATGGGAAACAGAATGAATTTGCTAGAGGAGACTGCAAAAAAATCAGAGCGCTACATTGTGCTAAGCCAACTCCCCTAATGGAACTGTGTTGCCCATATTTGCTCCCTTTCCTGTTGAATTTCAGTGTCTATTTTCTATTGCCATCGTGCAGGGCTGAAAATAAATCTCGTAGCGAACAGGGACAGCTCATCTTACAACTTGTGGAAAGGTTAATTAAATGTGCGTGGTGCTGGCACTTGTTCACAGCAGCCTGAACCCGGGGATGACAGATTGCCGGGGGCGTGTGAGCAGCTTCCTCCCTCAGCCTCGCACAGCCCACAGCTCACAGAGCTGCACAGGGCACTGTGTCTGGAGAATGTGTCCGCTTGGCAAGCAGCTCCACTTCCACAGGTAAAGTTAGTCACATACACAGAGACTTTCTGCAAAAGGGACTTCAGCGCCTTTTGCGCTTCAGACAACATTTTTGTGGCATTCTTACAACTTTTCAGAAGGGTCTGCTTTCAAGTGCCTCTTTTTCTTTTGGGCTTGTCACAAAGACCTTTTGCTTGCAATGATCCTGCTGTTGTGCAGTGGTAATGATGTGCATAAGCACTCGAGTGGAGGCTGATGCACACTTTGAGCACAATGTCTTTTCTTGGTTTTGCCCCCATAGCAGGGCACAGCTCTGTGTTCAGAGCCACTGGTAAAATCAAGCACCCAGACACCTCCAGGCACTGGTAATGCTAAGGATGACCTAATGTTTAAGGCACTTCACAGGGACTGCTGAGACTCAGTTCAGTTTGTGGCTATGTAGAAAATCCAGTAATTTCTTAGCTAAAAAGTACAACCATAATCTTTAACTGTAAGAATAGCAAATACAGGAGCAGGAAAAAGTCATTGCTGCTACTTAGGATTGTAGTCCAGCATCTGAAGTGCCTTCCTGAGCCTCTTGCATTTGTGTCTTCCTTGCCCCTTCAGTTTTGTTCTGCTTAGCCCTGAAAAACAGAATGTGGGAGTGTATTGGGATCATTAAGGAGATTTAGGAGTAAAATACTAGTCAAGTCTAAGAGAAAAACTCTTGCTAAGTGGCACCAACCAAAGACCCTATTCCCACATATACACATGAATAACCTCACCCACAGGAATAATCATCCTGGAGCCTGCTAGGATCAAGGACAGATTCCTGTGTCAGCATCATCATCATCAGTGGGCATCTCAGTATGAGACTTGGTGCATGGCTTTTCTCAGTGTATCTTCCACAGTGAGCTGAAATGCTGTCCCAGGGCCTTTGATCAGGATACACTTCAGTGGGATTTGAATGTTGCATGGGCCTTGACCTGCAGAGAGAGGAATTTTACCCTTCCATAAATATGCTGTGCCATGGCAGATCCTGCTCTCTGGGGCTGGCTGGAGCTTGGGAAAAACTATCCATCCACATAATTTCTAATGTGGGTACGGGGGGTTTGCTCATGCTTGGTTTGCTGGCGCACACAGGCTGCTCTGCTCATACACTCTCCAATAATTTCCAGAAAGGCAGAAAATCAAAAAGCATTGCATGTGTTTTCTGAGGCCCCACCCACGGCTGTTGACTCCGCTGGTCCTGTGGCAGAACACAGAGGGTTCAGAAGGGTTCAGTTGCAGTGTTCCCAGGCCTAGTCTGGGAAAACACGATGAAAGAGCCTTTCTGAACACTCTGTTCTGCCACATGGTCCAGCTTCAACAGGCATGGAGAAATGGTGCCAGGAGTGAGGATGGTTGTAGGGCCCATGAATTGCTGCTGTGTGTGATGGGGCTGAGACCATGGACTGTCTTAGCAGAGTTCAACATGTGGTGATTCCCAGTCCCCTGTGATGTCAGTGTGAGAGGCACCAAGTCACTGCCCTCCTGAGCACTGCTCTGGCATGTGCAGCATGAGCAACTGTGCAGCTGGCATGAGCTCTCCTTTCCCCTGGAGAAGAGGCTGAGCCATGTATCAAGGATGCTGACAGTCCAGGGCTGTAGATCTGCCTGCACACAGTCTGTGTTTTCTGGAGTGTGGATTCAGAGTGTGTTTACCTTGACTTAATGATGAGCAGGTTTAGAGGTTTCCACCACAGAAGACTGAGGAGATTGATAAAACCAGGGTCTGGTTTCTCCTGGACTGCAATACAAATGTTTCCTTTGGCATTCTCTTTTTCTGGCTCTGTTCACGGTGGTCTCTGAGGAGCCCATCAGAGGCCTCTGTGCTCATTGTGTTCAGAGCATGGCTTCTACAGACAATTGCCTGCAGCTTGCAAAAACGGATTTGCCAAACCACACATAATGAATCAAAACACAATTTCCAAGTGCTAGAATGAGCAAAAGCTATGTCTTATTATAATGTACTCTTTCCAGGACAATTTCTCAACCTTGCTTTTTCAGGAATATATGATGAGAGGTACAAAAACAGATAGGTAATAGAGTAACAAGATGGCACAGGTAAGCATCTCATTGCCTTTACCTGGTTAATCTCAAAAGCAATCATTTTACAACTGTCAGAGTTCCAGTCTTTGGGACCTGCTTCATATTCTCATGTTCTAGGAACTGCCACAAGCAGCAAAACAAGTTCAGTCACAATTCTTCATCATCCTTCAGAAATAAACTTCCTTCAGAAACAGCTGTCTTCTCTCTGGATACAAACAATTGTCCAAAAATGTCAAAGATAAGGCTGTACACAATTTTTGCAAGGTTATAATAATACTGGTTTTCTACCTCCCAGATATTCCTAGGTTCTTTTTTATATAACTAAGATTCTCATATGCTGCAAATTGGTTTAGCACCATGGTAATGTTTTTAACATCAGATTGCACTATGCCTATGTCAGAGCTTACTCACAGAAAAGATCTGAAAGCAAAAAGACTACATGTGTGATTAAAATAAGCCCAAACCTAAAAGCTAGGCCTATTTGATGAAAGTCCTAGCACAAGGGTCTTACTTCTAATCCTCTTTTTCAGCTGGCAGCTAAAACTAACCTGAGTGTCTGCTGCAATCAGAGATTTCAGCAAGATGCTCCTTGGCAGCTTTTGCCTGTCACTGCCTGTAACCCTCTGTAGGGTTAATGTTTTCAGCACTGGATCCAAATGTATACCATCCTGCAGGATTCATTCTTAAAGCTTTATTGTATGGGGTCTTTCTGACAGTTCTACAGCCAGACTTTTTGCTGCATCTCACAGTTGTCCCTTTCCAGGGATAAGGCTTACAGAAATCCATGTGAAACGTTCAGTTATGATCCACTAAGCACAGCTCTGGCAGCTGATTTGTAGAGGAATGTGTGTGAACCAGAAAGTGCCCTGAACAACTTTTGAAAGTGCACCTATCTGATTACCACCTTTCATTAAATATATGTTAATGGGGTGAAATTGGCTCTCCTCTCCCTCTGTTGTTAGGGACAAGGTTTGTAAGTTCTGTTTCATGGACAACCCACAGTCAAACAAGTGTCATCACTGTCTGTCATGAGCATCCCTTCAGTTTGGATCCTTGGGTATCATCATCACCTGAATTTGGCAGCTTACATTTCCTAGTCCCAAATCCTGCTACAATATCACCCTTCTTCCTTTTGGGAGGCCCACACACATATCAAAGTTAAGTACATGTGTGGGGGAGGAATATTCCTCCCTAATTTTCCAAAGTGGTTTTCAGGGATTCTCACACTCCTGGTGGGAAAGAAGCATACAGCTAAGTCCCTTTAACTTTAGACTTTTAGCTTATCTTTCAGCTAAAGTTTAATTAATTGTTGTGGAATCCATGCCAATTACATACCAAATACCTTACTCATGACCATTATTTTTCTGCAATCTTCAAAACATTTAGTATTCTTGAAGTTGACAGATCATAGAATAGAATCATGAAATGATTTGGATTGGAGGGGCCCTAGAAGATCACCTAGTTCTGACCCTTCTGCCACGGGCAGGGACATCTTCCACTAGACCAGGCTTCTCAATGCCCCATCCAGCCTTGTACACTGACAGGGATGGGGCGCCCACAGCTTGTCTGGGGAGCCTGTTCCAGTGCCTCACCACTCTCCAGTAAAGAGTTCTTTCTGTATATTTGACCTAAACTTGCACTCTTTTCAGTTTGAACCCATTACTCCTTATCCTATTACTACAGTTCCTGTAGATGAAATCTCCTGCTAGGGCTATGCTAATACAGTTAGCACCTGCAAATGGGTCCATAAAAAAAGGCAAGTTCCCATTCACTGAAGCGAGAAACAGAAGGATGCTCCTGTACCTGCACCCTCCTCCACAGCACACCTTCAGGCATATTTCTCTGCGGGGCTTTGGTTGACTGATTGCAAATGGCAGAGGAGATGGGGTTTGCCTTCTGCAGGTGGAGTGAGTACTGGAGCATTTCCATCTGAAAGTGCCCTTCTTTGTTCAGAATTTACAACTAAGTCGGGGGAGGGGGGGAAGCAAAGTTTTGAATGAAGTGACAAGCACTAAAGATAATCTGGGTTGTGATCTCTGCCTCAGACAAGAGTTAGTGTGTAAAGAAAGCAAGGAGACAGAATTAACAGCACAGTAGAGCTGTCGGGAACTGGTCCCTCAATCTGTCCTCCTCCTTTCCTAGCTGAGGGAAGCTGAGAGGGGATTTCCAGATCCCTTCAAATGGCCCTGCTGGGAAATCTCTGTCTCTCCCAGGCTTATTGTTTCCTTCCCTTTCTCTCTTGATGCCTTTTCCCCACCACCGGCGTATCCAAACACCTTCCATTTAAAATAATTAACAGTAATGAGGTCCCTGGTGAATTTTATAGAATAACTGTAATTTCTGTCTTTTCCAAGTGAAATTCCACCTTGGGCTGGGTGATCTGCCTTCCCATAGGGATGATGAAACCCTCCTTGTATCTTTGAAACCATTGACCAGGGGAGAGACTGATCTAAATTGTGAGCTGGGCATATTGCACAGAGGATGAAAGCCAGGAAATACTCTCTCTGCCCCCAAAATTATGTCTCTCTTTGCTTTTATTATTTTCAAAATGCCACGATTTTCAGAACTGGGCATGAAGACACCCAGTTTCAAAGAAAACCCTTTCCAAAGGACACAAGAACACCCCTGAAACAATAAAGTCAGGAGGCTCAGCCTCTCCTCTTTCCCCCTTCACCCTCTGAAAAGGAAGACAAGGCAGGAGGCTGGGGAAGAGCTCCACATTTGGGGTTTATGGAGCTCTCAGGTCCCAGACAAACCAGTACAGACATCTGGCTAGGAATGTTGTCATCAGCATGGGATGCACAAGCCCTAGGCGGGAAGAGTTTCTAACCATGCACTGCTCCCCCTGAGGTCCTGTTACTACTCCTGCCCCAAGGCCAACATGTGGGTCAGAAAGGGAGGAGGAGGAGAATTGGAGGTGTTGGTTGGGCACTCTTTTTTCAGATTTTACTTCGGGGTATCAGTTTCCTTCTGCTTGCCCCAGCCCTGCTCCAGGTCTAGTCCAGAATTATGTGGTGTCCACTGACATGGTCCATGTACTCCAAAGTTCCAGGGTAGTTTCCACAGCCCTTGACCCCTGTGGCAAGCTTCCTCTCCATGGCTAATTGCTAGTATCTGTCGAGACAACTATGTATGTAAAATCCAGGGTGTGGATCTTTTGGCTTTCCATAAGAAAACACTTTCTTTCAGGATGGGATTATACACTTCCTTGAGCCATTAGAACATGCAGATCTCACACGGCCAGGCAGCCCTACAGTCGTCAGGGCACGGGAAAGTTGCTCGCTTATTTACTACACCAAGAGTCTGTGTTTCCATTCCCTCCTTGTGCTCACACACAAGATTCACAAGCAGCAGAAGCAGGAGCTTTGCCTACTTCCACCAATGCTCTGTAAAAGTGTTTTCTGGGCTGAGGGCGGATGCAAACCTCTGCCCCCAGATATTAAACTAGAAACTCCCACACTTCTTTTTGCAGAACTGGTATCTGGAGGCAGTGACAAAACTTTCGCTGCTGGGTTATTCTGTAGCCCTTCACCAGTGCCTCCAGAGGCCCTGAATCACGGAAACACAGAGTTGTTGCTGCCTCTGCAGGCAGGGGCAAGCAGGCACAGAGGGATGGGCAGCTGCCTACAGAGAAGGTAGGAACAGGCTTCCTTTATCCTGACCCTCCCTCTGAGTGGACTCCCTTTCCCTTCCCACTCACCTCCATCAAGCCATCAGACTGGGACACCCTCTGTTACCTTCTCAGTTATTGCCTTTCTTGCTCCAGAGATTTGCAGAGCTCCATGGACAACACAAGTGTTGTGAAAGGGAAAGATGCTTCACTTCACTTGGGGTTCAGGACTCCAGCATTTCCATTTGTTAAATAGGAATGATAGGTTAAAAAAATAAAAAATCAAAAATCCCCACAGTTCTCCATGAAAGTTATCAAAAAACATTTTAGTTTGACTGAAGCATTTTGTGTCAATTTTTGCCTTTCAGTTAATGACATGTTACAGTAGAGATAATAACCCTTAAAAAGCAGTCACGTTAAAAGGCTGTTCCTCAGAAATCAAAACATTTGATTCTGTGACAATATTGAAATCTTCCACTTCCCTGCTTTCAATCTTCCTCATTTTTCCCATTTTCCACAAAACACTGTTGACATAGCTGTCTCTGACTGCATACTCATAAAATTAAAGAACAATATTTAAAGTCTCATGTGATGTGATGGACTGGATAACTCATCTGGGTTAAAAATCTGCTCCATTCTGACTCCTTCTGTTTCCTAAAGACTTCTCACCTTTTTGGTTTCTAGTGTGTCAGAACTGTCTCTGTGTTTGTATCTGTGTCTGTGTCCATATATGTACCCATAACTATAACTCTGTACTCCATATGCCCATTGCTTTCTGAACTACACCACGTCACAAACACTCCCAAGTGACCTGTTCTGGCAGAGCAGCATTAGGCTGTACCCTCAGCCTTACCTGCTTACTCTTAGAGCAGAGGACATCTCCTCCACCTCCTGCACCTCAGCTATGAGATGGACCTGTGAAACACCTATGCAAGAGTCTGACAAACAAAAGTAGACTTGAACTCCAAGGCAGGCAAGAATTGGGTCTGAACTTTATGGCTTGTTGGTTAGTCCTTAGCCTCTCACCATTAAGCAAAAAATACTGCTAATCAGAGCAAGTTAGCATATTTTAATATTTCAGTCTGGATTTTATGTAACTGTAAATGTGGAATTCAAAACCATAAATCAAATACTGGGAGTTGAGTTTGGATGGTACTGCTGCTGGGTTTGAAGGGTCCCTTCTCTTCCTGCTGTCCAATATATACAAGGTACAAAACAATGGGTTAGAAAAGGTTTCTTTGATCATCGGTAGATTACCTCTGGGATGGGTGTGCCCCCTCCTGAAGAGCCCAGAACTGCTAGGCTCTGTGGGTTACACCTTGCTGTGCTTTCCATCTTGCCTCCTGGTTGGTTTCTGCTGAAAAGCCAACATGTGCTCCGGGCTGGAAGCTCTGACAAATCGAGCAGCAGTGCAGCCTGGCTCAATCAGTGCCCCCAGACATCCTGCTCCATGCAATTCCAGCAGCAAGAAGCTGAGGAGCCTGGGTTGCACCTGGTCCATCGGCCCCACAACAAGCTACTCTGTGGCAAGGCTGCTTTTCCTCAGGCCTAACCAGGAGGCTCCACATCAGGACATAAAATACTTTAACTAATGCTAAACAGAAGACAAGTTTGTAAAAAAAAAAAAGTGGAGAATTTTCTAATTTATCTGTGGCTGATAACTAATCTACATATGGAATTCTCTCCTCTCCTAAGCAGGTTGTGGCACTAGATGAAAGGGATGTGGGTAACATGTTGGTGCCAGCCACATCATTAAGGGACCTTTAAAATGAGAAATGGTCAGATCAGACTTTGAAAGGTAAAACTCTTTCTCCCACTCTTGGTGGGATTTTTGCTGTTAGAGGCCATTGGATCCTTTGTAAAATTAAAAAAAAAAAAAAGTAAATTGCTATATCAAAACCCTAAAGTCTGTCTGTGCACAGTTTGTACCAGATCTCCTCCACTTCTAAGTGTTGTGGACTTGTCGGTTGTTTTTAAGGGGCTTCTCTGCAAAGAGCTATGGAGGATCTGGGGCCTCTGTCCAGAAGGATGTTCTGGGCTATCCTAAGCACAGAAATATTGCAAGGCTTCAAAAACTGTGGGAGAGAGAGTCTTGGTACCTTTAATCTTCCCTCAACATGTGGCTGATGTGTTCACCATTGCCCAGGCCCTTCCTTCTGAAAGGATTGCTTTATCAGAGAGCTCTTTTCCTCATTAAATTAAAAAATCAAACCAAACTAACCAAGACCATAGTTTATTTTATTTCATGCTATGGGTTTATTTTAAATGTATTAGATTTCCTTCTCTAAAAAAAATGCAATAACTGATAACAAGTGCATATGGATCTTTTCAGTTTAATGCTTTGTTTACACTGAACACTGCTTTGCTACAAAATGAGTGTTTTAAATTACTCTGCTTGCCTTTTTTTCTTTTTTTTTTTTTAAACCAAATATTAACCTCTTTGTGCATGTGTGAGAAAGAGAAGGAGAAAGGGAGATGAGAGGGATCTGGATGATGAGGACCACGTTGTGTGCTGCATTGTTGGGGGACGCCTCTTCCCCTCCTGCTCTTGTGTCAACCCCGCTGCTCCTCTCCACCACTCTCAACGTAAGAGTCTGAATGTGTAGCAATGTAATATGAGGTTTGTGACACAAAACACAAAGGGACACAACAAAGAACTTTCTTTTTTCATCCAGCCCAGGGGGCTCGTAGGATGTAAGTGACTCTCAGCGCCATTGCCCAGCTGTGCAAGAGCGCTGCTGCAAGGCCCCTTCTCTGCTGGTGACCCGAAGGACAGTGGCGTCACCAGGCAGAAGGAGGCACGTGGTCTGCAGCACATACAGCTGGGGAAGCTCCTTGTGGTCCCTCATTCCACTCCAGAAACATCCCAGCTGTGGTAAAGGCCTGTCCTGTGGAGAAACTCAATTCAGAAGACCACCAGGACATGTTAAACCACCTCTAGATCCCCATGCCCTCTGGCTGGCTTTGCCATGAGCCCCATTGCTCCTTATCCAGCAGAGTCCCATGGCTTTTGTCCCCACCAGCCACATGGTGCCAGGGCTTGCAGGCTCTCATTGATCAGCAATGAGAGGGCAAATGTCCATGCAGTGATGAAGCATCATGCGTGTGAACATGGTGCTCCACCTAGGCTATTATTGGTCACCAATTTGCCACTCCTGCTGTGAATGTGTTGCTCACATCTGCAAAGGGAACAGGTAAAATGGTGTTTTCCCTTTTGGGGCAGAAGCAATGTAAGGAGGAGAGGCAGCGCTGCAAGTCTCACTCCAGGAATAATTTACAAGGATTGGCAGAACCTGTTGAACTGAGTCTCCATCAGGAGGCAAATCTGAATTTATCCTACAGTTACAGAAGTGTACGTGCTTGGTTAGGACCTTTTTGGAGCCAAAGCTTGCCTGCAGCAGCCTGTCACTTTGAGGAAGAGCTATTCCTGGGCTCCCCTTAAGCCCATGACAGTAATACAAAGCCCTGAAATGGTTTTACAGATTGCCTTCAAAGTTTTTTGGCTTGAGTTGATTCAACTTCAAAAGCAGGAAAATCCATAGAATTTTAAAATCCCCTCAGACTGTTTCTAAACACAAACCTGACATGTTACAGGGTGCTTCCTGTCTGCTGGACACATACCCCCAGTATTAAGTGAACGTTAATATCACAAATTGAATCCCCTGGAATATCTCCAGACTGCCTAGAAAACATGACCCAGACTTGAATTAAATCCTTTAAACCAGAAACAAGGCTTCTTGCAAGCACAAATCATGTGGTTTTTAGTGCCTTCCAGAATGAATCTCAGCTCTAAGCTGAAGCTGGCGTCACACATCTTTCCCAGTCCACAGCCTAAATTTCTCTGGTTGTCCCTGCCTCTCCACTTGGCCGTAAATTCATCCTTATAAAAGTGTATATTGTCCATCTGTGGAAACTCTCAGGAGGTGAATGACTTCTGAAGGGAAGGACAGGAGCAGAGCCCACATGTATAGGTCTGGGCAGACCTTGATATGAAATAGTCCCCTTTTTTTCCTGGCGCTGCACACAGACCCTGCCTCAGTCCCATTCTTCTCCTGTCAGGTCTGTGTCAAGTTAATATAGCATCGCTATATTCTCTACTATTGTCAGAACATCCAATCCCAACTGCAGCTCCTTTGTGCCAAACACAACCTTGGAAGGTTTTCTCTGCCCTAGGGAGCCTTGTTATTCAAACACAAGCCCCAGCAGACAGCCCTGGGCAGATGGACATGAGCAAACACTGGCTTGTGGTCTCTGCCAGACACAGCATTTTCTATCCCATGATCTGGTAGTGATGTTCTGTTTAAACTTTACATAGCAATGAGTGAAAATACACTACATTTCTAGTTTTTAGTGACAGAAAACACACGGGAGTGTGCTAGAAAGGAAGGACAGAGCACAGTGTTTTGTGTTCTGTTTTTCCATCAAGTCTGTAAGACCAGTGCTGAGGTGCCCTCATCCCCACCACTGTCTCAGTGGTGCTACCGAGACAGTGCCTGTGTGCCTTCTGATGCCATGTCCTGCAAAGATGACAGAAGCAAGAGAAGGAATAAAGGCTCTGAAGAGGAAGGAAACTAAGTTGTCTTTGCTGAGACACTGAGCAGAGCTGTGGGAAATAATGGGCCTGCAAACCTCTGTATTTGGCATCACTGTGTGTTTGTTTCCCTCAATAGGATGAGCAGGTTTCCTCTGGTGAGTGGTGGGCCGCTGCTCTCCCTGTGGAATGGCCATGGATAGCAGGCAAGTGCTCCAAAAGAAAAAATAATCTCACCAAGACTTCAGAACAAGCCAAATCTTGCAATTCTTTAAAGGTCCCCATACCTCTTTATTTTCTGACAGATCCTGAATCACAACAGGGCTGTTGAGAACATCGTGAGGTGCTATGGCTGCACAGGGACGAATGCCCCCAGGCTGTCTTGCAGTGCTCAGTTTGGGTGCTCAGGGAAGCTCTGCTCCTTCTACAGCTGAACACTCCAGAGTTCTCAGCATTGAGTGGCTTCTGGGATGCTGCCCCTGGCCATTTTTTTAGGCAGCATGGGTGTTCTTTTGAAAACTTAGCCACTATTTTTGGACCTGTGGTTGGAAGAGATAAAATTTTTTGCTAATCATTTCTTGTAGAGGCAGGTCATAAGGGAAGGTGTTTGTAGCAGTTCAGGGGGTAATTGCAGTTGTCTGCCTCACAGTCTCTTTCATCCTTTCAATTCCATCCTTCCTAGCACAGTTATCTGATGTCTATTAGAGCTCACTTTATCAGCCTTTTACCTGGGGAACCACGGGCAGGATTTTTTCCATTGCTTCATAGTTGATTTTCATGAACTGGAAGAAAAAATACAGCTTTTAAACCTCCACTGTCCTGTCAAAATGGTTGGTCAATGAGTTGAAAAGCTATTGGCGGTAGATAGTGGCAGATGAACTCACAAAGCCTGATCCTATAAACCTTGTTTACTTAGGGGAATAGGCTAAAACCAACAGTAGCCTAGAGATCATAGCATTTCCACTCAGGACAAGCCTTTCAGCTAACACTCAAAGTAACATTTCCTACTCCATCTGTAGCAATTAGGAGGCAAGATGTGTTCAAGCAGTTTTCAGGGCAGTTTCAAAGCTGCTGAAGTGGACCCCACAGTGATAAACACGTCTCTCATCACCCTGCAGCCTGCCATGCAAGCAGTGACAGGCACTTGCAGGGCCCTGCAGGGTGGAACTGCCTGGAAGGGCAGGCACATTTTCTGAGGGAATGGAAAAAGAAATGGGCTGGATGATCTGGAAGAGGGGAGGCTTCCTTTGTTAGGCAGAGTGGCTACAGGTGCAGAGGTGCCATGTGCTTTTGACTTAAGAACCAGTATACATTATTATTTATGATTAAATGTCCATCTGTCAAATTAAAATGCCTTCTTTTGAAGTTGCACATCACAGAAGAATAAGAGTGAAGCCGCAGACATCTCTGTACAATGTTTTTTTGTCCATCATTCTCCGAAGCCTATTGAAGCAGAAAACACATTTGCATTACAAAGGATGCAATGTCTTTGTGTCTCGGTGCAGTGTCTCAAACCTGAGCAACCTTCCTTTCTAATGATGGTCAAGTAAAAAACCTGATCCAAACAAATCTGTGGTGTGACTCCTGTTAGTTCAAAGGAGTTACAGCAAGAATGAAAGCTCCCCAGTAATCTCTTTTTCCAGGCAGTACTCTTCCCTTTTAGCGGAGCCTGTTGCATCAACTCAGCTACAGAGGAGACAGCAGCAAACTGTCCCCAGGGACCTGGTTCTTCTTGTCTCCCTCATGGTGCACATCAGGCTTGACAAGAATCATCTGAATTAACACAGTGTAAAACCTGGGGTGAAAGAAGGGCAAAACCATTGAGCTTCTACCCATCAAGTCCACGTCCAGTATATTGATTTGGAGGTTTGAGCATGTTCATCTGCTGTCCCAATAATCAAAAACCAAAGAAACATGTCAATTTCAGCCTAGCCGTTTCTAAAGAAAAAGTTTTCAAGGCATCATTTGTTTTCCAAACCTTTATGTGACCCCTCCAAAGGCCTGGATTCGTAACATGGGTTTGTTTTTCTTGCCTTCACACTCACTAAGGCTGTGTAGCAAGGGCCCTGCCCTGCTTGCTCTTGTTCTGCTGATGGGATCTTGCCTCTTTTCCACTAAGGAATCACTTTCGTCTCTGCCTCTTGCAGCACAGACCTTGGTGAAAAGCCCTGCCTGCAAGAGGAGGACAAAGAGTCTGCATGCCACCAAGGGAGTGAGCAATTTAAATGCTCCTTGCCAGCAAAGAGCTGTTGCAGACGGCTGCAGCCCAGGTTTCTGACAGCAGCAGCTGACGCACAATGCTCCCATTCAGCTGCTGACAGGTCCTCGGTGCTCACAGGCCGGGTTGGTCTTTGGTTTAATTCAGTATGTAATGGATAAATCACATAAAGGCTTTGCTCCCTGCACTCACCCCAGCCGGGAAGCGCAGCACTGGGGGAGCCTAAGCAGCTTTTGCCTTGTTTTCAACCCCAGGATTTGAAGAAGAGCATTTCACTGGCCGTAGTTTGTGACTGTCTTTCCATGAAGCCGAGTCTCTTTCCCACAGGTTTTATCAGGTTTGCTGGTTCTCACTTTCATCCTAGGCACATTGCTGAGTGGCTCCTGCTGCCTGCAGCTCCTGCTTTTGTGCAGTGCAGACCCCTCCCTTCCTGTGGTATCAGTGCTGCTGATCCTCAGTGGTACCCGAGCATCACTGCCAGCACTGCACAGCATGGTGGGCAGCAGGAACAGTCTCTCTCTGCCACTTCGCCCCACAAAGTGGCCTAGAGGTTGGAGACTTCAACTGGATTTAATCAGGTGTAATTTCTTTCTGGAAGATAAGGGGTGGAAAGGCAGGTCAGTCAATGAAAGTGAGGGATTATGGTTTAGGCAGGCATAGAATGAGACTCAGAGTGAGAGGATAGTTTTGAGGCAGATGGAATAGAAAATGTCACAGTGTTTGTTAAATGCTTCTTCTTGCTTCTTCCAAAAATTTCTAAGCCAATTTCATCAGGAATTACTAAGAAAATCCCATTGTGTTTTTGTTCCTACTTTGCACTTTGACCTCAGAAAGGAAAATCATATCCACAGTGTACACTGCAGGCAAAGCTCAGGCAGGTTGGGCACAGAAGGAACATGTATAAACTCCAGCTTAAGCTGTATGGTCTTGTGAGTATTGGCCAAGCCAGCATGTTCTGCCGCACAACAGGGCTTGTATAGTGCATGTGATGCTGTGTGAGATTCGTGCAAGTAAGTGCCATCCCTGCAGTCTCCGTGTCCCTTGGGAAAGGAGCCTTTGCAGCATGGGATTCAACCTGCAGCTGATGAAGCTGCTCAAAGCAGGGCCAATGAGAGCAGGTTGCCTAGGGAAATGTCCAGTCGAATTCCAACTATTTATGAAAATGAAGATTGTTCATCCACCCTAGAAGCCCACTTCTGTGCTTAGCCACAAGCATAGGGAAGTTGTTTATCCTAATATCCAGTGACTCACAGAATATTCAGGTCATGATGACTAATATTATCTTATGACAGGACGACAACTTTTCTTTCCTTGATGTGTACAGCCTTGTACTTGTGGCAATTTTGGCTTAACAGTTGTGAGAACATAAGGGAGGAAAGTGGGGCTCCCGATATGTGATGAAAGGCTGTCCGAAAAATTCAGTCAAAGGTGTCTCTGAATAAAAACTATGCTCTAAAAGCTCTTAAAATGCCTACTACCTCAAGCTTGGCTCCAAAATTTTGAAATCTCATCAATGAGCAAGGCTTAGTTTAAGGCTTTAGATAGAAATCAAATAAATATGTAGAGTTCTGTCTAAAAAACATGTTTGGGATTAATGGCTTGTAGGACTCAAAAATAGCTGTATCATTTAAATTAGTCTGGGAGTCCTTTTGTGGTCCTCTATCATGAAAGCTGCCAGGAACAAGTACAAGCAGTGGGACATATTAATGTATTTTTCATAGAGGATTATGTGAAATCCAGTTCTGCCTATGAGGTCTCTTCCTACCACTCAGTTGAGCAGGAGCAAATAGCTCTCTGAGAAAATCTATGTGCCTGCTCATGGGGTTCATCTCTGGGTTTTGTTGCTCTGATGATATCACCTCAAGTCCTGCCATTTGGTGGCTGTGGGGAGCCCTGGTAATTTGAAGGGGCAGCTGAAACAGCTGGAGCTCTACACCCTGTTTGGGGCAGCCCTCAGGAGAGAGGTGCAGTTCCCTGGACAGTGTTATCAGTGATGGGTATGAGCAGGGGTGACAAAGGGAGAGGCCTGCATGCTTTGGAGAGGCAGAGGAGGAATGGGGCTGGACCCTGTGGTCAGGCCCAGCCCAGGACCCAAGAACCCTGTGGCACTGCAGCAGTGCCCCAGCAAAGTGGGACTTGGTCAAGTGATCCCTTGCAATATGTGAGGGCTGACAGCTCCACATCAGACACTCCAGCCCAGTGGGTTCTGGGTGAAGGTCTGGTTCAGGCTCTGCAGCCACCATCTTCTCCTGTGTGGTTGTGATTGCGATTTGGATTGATCCTCTCACCATTCAACCAGGAGCCAAAGAAGCAAGTATGGCTGTTTCCCAGAGCTGAAGGAAAACTCATATCAGAAATGGTTTTTCTTTTTTTGTAGGGTATCGATTTCTGTATTCTCCTGCTCAGTGAAAAAGCTTGCAGGTCTGGAAATTAATTTCCTACAATCTATGCCAACCATGTCAAACCTCCAGCATTTCAGCAGTTAAATCAGATCCTACCCCACCCCACACTGCCCAAGAAAGCATGAAGCCAGGAAGTGCTGCTGTAAGACGCTCTCCACCAGCATACCCAAAGCAACTTCCTCAATGCTGCTGCGGATCTTTTTCTTTTGCTGAGCCTCATTACCAAGACACTTCTTAGTGGCACAGGTCACTCTGGCTCTCTGCGCAGCAGTGTTGCACAATTCATGTGTAAATGTCAAGTTTTAGCAGATCCCAGCCTTGGCCCTGGCCCTCGTGCCACAAAAAAGCATAAGTAGGCTGCTGCGGGACAGTGGGCAGGGAACAATAGCTGCTGCATATGGGACAGGTCAATGGGCTGCCATATGCTGGCTCCCTCAGTGCTTTGCTGCTTAATCCCCACTTTCAATATCATTACCAGTGCTGGATGCTCACTGCCTCTGCAGAAAGGCAGTTTATGCTCTGCCTTTTAATATATTCTAGGTTTTAAGTCTAAGAGTGCTTCAGCTTTGTTGTACCCTTATTAAGATGGAGAACAGATTAACAGGGAAAGGTTAGCTCTCTGACAGCCTTATGAATGAGTCCACAGCCAGCCTGAGAATGGCATGAAATTCATCTTTTAGCAAGACCCTTCAGTCATGAAGTTCAGTTTGAGACATTCACCCTGTGAAGCAGTGAGTTTGTTGGGCAGGAGTACAGAAAGGGCTTTGTTCAAGCTTCCTTGCCCTGATTTATACCATGAAGGGGTTCTTGCACCACATAATATTTCATCTGTGCATGAGGTTGTGGTACTGATGGAATATGAAAATCCCCAGTGATTAGAAACGAGGTCTCCACTCAGAGACTCCTTATTCTGCATCCTGCTCAGGATCTCATTCTGCATCCATGCTCAGCAGCACACCATGCCTGGCATCCCCCAGCTGGCAAAGTAGGCATGGGGTGTTTGCATGGACCCTGATGGCTCTCTGTGCTTCATTCAGTGTGACACTGGTGAACATATATCTTTCTGATTATAAATGAGCTGGGAGGCTAAACAGCTCTCCTTCAGACAGCAGGCTGTGCTTGCTGCAGGATCTCAAGACACCTATGCAAAGGCACTGGCAGGGGCATCTGGATCTCAGGGGGGCATCCTGATCCCAAACCACTCAGGATGAGGATATCCTTAAGAGGATGGCCTGCCTGGCAGCAGCTGCACAGGGCAATGGGCTTTGCCATGGCAGCAGAGGGAACCTGGCTGGAGGAGGGCTGGGAGCCCACAGGTCAGCACATCTGCATTGGTAGGACCAGAGGGTTTCCTCAGCATCACAGATGGCACAGCAGAGCAGTGGTATGCTCCTGGATTTTCCCTGCTGAATGATCCCAGAATGTCCCTGCAGCCATCTCTGCTGCTCTTCCCATGGCTGTCCCCTGCAACAAATCAAGAAGGTTCCTCCTCCTGCCCCTCCTGCCAAACCTCATTCCTCTCCACAGCACCATGCTTCCCCTCAAGCTCTCCCAGGACCTCTCTGGCAGCCTTTCCCTCTTCTCCAGTGCAAGGTGCTACAGACCTGCATTGATCTAGCATTCCTCAGCTGCCTTCCTACAGACAGCTGTGCTGTGGATGTCTTTGGCGCAAGTTTTGTTATCTCTGGTCTTGACTCCAGAGTCAAACAGAGATGTTGCTGCTTGTCCATCTTCTTATCTTCTGTACAGAAAGACAGACAGGGACAAGGATGTAATGCAGTCAAACTACCCAAACCTTTAACTCTGAAGGCCATTTTGGGAATACAGCTAAGGTTACTGGTTCATATATCCTCACTGAAGATGCTTTTGTTGGTGGGTCTGAAAAATCCTTTGTCAGGTTAGATTGCTCCTCAGGGAGGTATAACAGAAAGACAGAAAAAACTAGCAGCCCTTTTCTGAAAGCAAAGTTCCAAGCGAGAGGACTATGGTAGATTAATGGGGAGGTGAAAGATATTTTATACCAGAGAACAAGGCTCCACTAGAACCCTGGAACTCTGGATGGATTTTTTTTTCAGAGAGGAGCACACCACCTATACCAGCTACAGATCCTCTCAAACTTGACAGTGAGAGTGTGTAGACAGAAAATGCAGTTGTGAGAACCTGAGGCACTCAGATTTGACCAGGAAGGGAGAAAGATTTGAACTGCAGGCTTCAAATAGGGTTTGAGCTTAAATTTTGCTTTAGTCCACCTCTAATCCTTAATAATCCTTAATATCTCCTTTTTCTCCCTCAACATATGAATTGATGTCACTGGTTAATGGAGCGATGAACCTGGGAACAGGAAGCCCCAGTGTTACATATGTACATGCCTAAATCATGCTGTGCTTGACAATAAAATTATGTAAGAAAAGCTGAAATGCCTTGTGGTAGCATCAGATGCCCTGGGACGACCTGACTTGTCTGATTTTTCATTCTCTTTTGTTCCAGATTTTGTTGGACCGCAAAAAATTTAAGCACAGAAAATCTCCTTAAAGATCACTGTTATTCTCCCTTCCTTCTGTCGGTTTGTCATCTGTATCACCGCAGCTGCTGCCCGTGGCTGTGAGCTGAAAATGTTCCCCGTCACTCGGAGCTGGCATGCTGCATTTGAGATGTCAGGAGACAGTGCAACATCCACAACGCCTCATTATGGGAATCACAGGGCTCCTGTTGCCCACCCGCGGCTGTGGTACAGTCACATTCCTGAAACACTTCCATTTGACGTCTTCATAATGATCATCAGACCTCATATGGCCCTCCAGAGAGCTACTCTTAGCTTGCTCTTTCCCAGCAGGACACTTTGTCTGCCACAGCGAGCTAAGGCACAGGAAAGGCAGCTCCATAAGCAGACTCTAGAGGCAGTGGGGATGCTCCTAACACTGCTAGGTTGAGTCCCTTCATTCCTGGGCAAAACTCCCCCAGGGGCCATGGGGATTGTGCCAGGAACTGGCTGAGCACAAGGCTCTTAGCCCAGGCTGCACTCTCTGTGCTGAAGAGTATAGCAGTGCTGTGAGGGTTGTGGGGGAGGGAAATTTCCTCTTATCCACCAGATTTTTCCATAACTGTTGCCTTCTGAGGTACACATCTCATGCGCTTGGTTGAGGCCCAGGGGAAAAAAAAACCTTTTAATAAAATTCATTTTGTGCATTTTTTTTTTCATGCAAAATAAGCACCTGTGTGCTCCAAGGGTGAAGTCTGGCAGAAATGCCTTGGGGAGAGGATGATTACCACTTGTCAGGAAAGGACCTATTACTGTTTAAGTGCCAAGTGGGTGGGTGGGAGGATGTTGCTGTAGGAGCCTTCCTATGAGTTTCTTAAGCTTGAATGATAAAAATCTCAGGGCTACTGAGGGATCAGCACAGAGATTTTCTTAAGCAGTCAGGGCAGTGTCATGTATATTCTTATGCTTATCTTCTGTGAATGACAATTGTTATTAAAGGACACTGGAAAGTGGCTATAATCTGCAGCGGCTACAGCACTGGCCTTTTAAATATATTAAATTGAAACCTTACATGCTTGCTTATTCTGATCTTTATTATTTATTAAAATAAATAATAAAGGTGGGTGACTGAAAAGTCACTGTGGAGTGATAGAAGAGAAGAGTGAAAGGCAAGTGGAAAAGACAAGCTCAGAGATGCTGAGTGACTAATTAGGACTAGTCTGCCCGCTATAAACTTAATCCATCTGGCACAATCACGGGCAAACTCGTCTGGTGTGTGTTTGCCCACTGGCTAGAGAAGTATTATGACTGATTTTGTTAATTTTTAGCCTCAAATAATGTGAAGCAAAAGGAAAAAGGATGCTTTTAGCCATGAAAATTACATCTGTACTAAAATAGCCAGAGGTTTCCTGTTTCATAATCAGAAATCCTATTTTATTAGTAAATGAAGACTGTCAGTTATCTCCCTGTTTTCTAGCTTCCAGATAAATACTTCTATTCATATCTCTTCTTCCTATTTTCCTAATTGTTTGTTGTCTTATTTTTTTATTGCTTTGCTTTCTTTTTTTCTTTTCAGTTTATTAAATTTACAAATAAACTTAATATAAAGAAGACTTACATGATACCATTGTTAGCATCATTAGGAAAAAACCCCAAACCATATGAAAAGTGTGTGCTGCAAGCAATTAGAATGATCAGTCTTCAACAAAATCTGTCTTCCACTCTTGGATTTGTAGAGCTGGCTGTCTATATTCATGGGTCAGACTGCTTTTGTCTGGTTCTGCTACCAGGATTGGTGAGACTGGAGCCAGGTTGCTGCACTTTCTCTTGACTAGAAAAGAGAGTTTGCTGTTATGAGGCCAGTCTGGAAGAGCAGGACTCCAAAGCCTGCAAAACCAGCAGTGTGCCTTCATAACAGATTAAGGAGAGCTTGTATTTTTCTTGACAACTTTCCAGCAAAAATTCTTCTTTGTTGTTTTGGTTTGAATCAGAAACTGCAAGTGACAAGTAAGAAAGTCATGACTGATATGACCCACTTTCAAAGGGAAATTTCCATCAGAAGCCCTAGAAATGAAGACAAATAAGTCTCACAGAGCATTACAGACCTGAAAGCAAGGGTAAAATGATGACAAAGTCAGTTGATAGTGTTTTTCCTCTTTTAATCAAGTATGACAGAAAATGCCTTCATAAGCTGAATGAAATGTCTCAAAATAAAAGTGAAATAAAAGTAAATTGAAATATCCCCTCTTCATGAAAAATTTCACAGAAACCATTACCTTTAAAAAAATGAAGAAGAAAATGTCACTACCTATAACATTACTTCAGATATTTGTTAGGTTGTTTTCGAACAGGAAAAACTACTAATCAAAAGATAACCAAAGAGCAGTATTGAACCAGTGTATTTTTAAATGAATGATAGGTGAACCTTCATTCATTTTGCACGTGGAACAAAGAAGCAACTCCTCAGTTGTACTTCTGGGTGATTGGAGTGACAAAACGAGCCATCAGTAGAAATGTCCAGGCTCAGGCACTTCATGCCTTATTTGTATGAGATGGCTGCAGCCACATTAATCCATGCTGCTCTGTTAGCTGGGAAATCAGGAGGCATTATTTGCAGGTTTTCTCATGCTCCAGGCTGGAGGGTGGTTTCGCCTGCCCATGGCAGGGTGCCAGCTTGTTGCCAGTGAGGCCTATTAGATCATAATCCAGCATCACAGCATACCACGGAGCCAAGCAGCGCTCCTGAAGTGATAAAATCCTGACTCCTTGATGAATTGCAGAGAAATGTTTATAGCAGCTCTTGTTAAAGTTAAATGTCTATTAACTGTCTTACTAAAATTCCTCTATTTTGTGGAAAGCACACAGTATTCAGTATTTAAACTCTTTCTGGGAATAAAGGTGGGGTGTGGGAAAAGCCTGATTATTTATAGTTATTGATTTATTTAGAAATTAAATGCTTTGTAATTACCTTTTTCTTCTTTTTTCCCCAAAAGAAGTAGGTGTAGGAAAACCCATAATGATTAACTTTTAATATGTGTTTTGCATTCTTTTGAAAGTCCAGCTTTGGGAAAGCATTTCCATGTAAACTAATGGATTTATTTATACAAAATCACAACTAATAATACACAAATGACTGGAAAAACAAGTCTTACTCAGATTTTGTTTGAGTGGAGGAGGGATTCAAAAAGGTGTTGCAACACCCTGCCAGAGACCATTGCACAGGAGGGATTAAATGCAGATAGGGCATTGTTTCTGTCTTACCACTTACATATTTACTATTATTGGTATCTATAATGTGCAAGTTACATAGAAACCAACTACTGTTTGTCACTGGTACTCTTGGGCAAGAATTTCACTGTTCTTATTTGACTGATTCAAGATGGAGGCTGAACTCTTCTTCAGAGAGCTATAAGAAGCTGATGCTAGGCTGGTAGAAATTTCTGCCTCATATCCCACTTTAAACTGATGAAGGGCTCCCTGGTGTGCACAGACCAGCAGGTCTGCACTGAAGCCTCAGCATGGCAGAGGGTCTGGCTGCAGTCTGGTGTCCCTCACCCAAGGTCCTGCCAATCCATCTCAATTTGCAAAGTGCCCTTGCATAGGACAGTGGTGTCTGATCAGCCAGGTGCCCCACTCAGAGCCCCTCCCTGTCATTCCTGGGGCCTTTCTAACACCAACATGAGGCTCTTTTCCAGCTGTTGCCCCATCTCTATTTTTCTGTTACTGGATAAAAGCAGGGGAGAGAGGAGGTTTACTCTGCAGAAACACCCAGCTGTCCCAGGCTGCCTCTTTGCCTGGGATCACCTCAGTGGGTATTCCCTCTCAAGCAGCACTGCCTGCAGCAGCACAGGGTCTCTGCTGCCCTTTGTTTGCCATTGCTGAGCTCACCTCTTTGAGGGCAGCTCACTGGAATTTCTGCACTCACAAAGTGCTCAGGGTGAAGACCTACTCTGTGGTCAGCTCAGCCCTTTCAGACTCTCTTCACCAGCCTGGAAGCACCAGCAGGACTGACTGAACACAGATGTAGCCTCTCTTCAGTGCCTGCATGGTGGTTCAGTGTTACTGGGCTTTGCTCAAGCCTAAATCTTCCTTGGTTCTCTCCAGGCAGGTGTAGCCCTTAGGTGCTGGATCCTGGAAGAGAGCTGACTTCCACTGGAGCCAGCCATCATTGGACCTGGCCCCTAGGAAGGATCCTTGCTGCTCCAGCTCACCTTCAAGAGCACGTATTTACTGCTGAATCATGAACACTTGCAAACCCAGGCTGCTGGCAGAACACAAGTCTGACCAGTGTGAGCTGTGAGGCAGCAGCTCCAGCTATACAAATCACCATTTGCAAAATTAGCCCCTGAAGCCCAGAATAAACAGAGACCAAACAGATCATTGTTATTATCCTTATTACCTCACCCTCTGTCTGCAAGGACTGCTATGTTTTACTCATGGAAAACGCAGATGATTACATTCCTGGTCTTGTCTCTGTGTATGCCTCTTCCCCTGCTTTTCCGAGCAGTTCTCTCTCACTAGGATCTGGCATACCCGCTGGGTTTGCCAGTGTGGGAGCTGCTTCCTCCTTCCCTCTTGCAGATTTTTTCAGCCAGTTTGTCTGCATTGCTGTGTCCCATCATGTGAGGAAAGCAGCTAGGCAATTTGGGATTGACAAAGAGTGGGTGTCTTTTATTATCACAACCTGCTGAGAGGGAGCATCAGGCCCCAGAGTTGGGGATGGCAATGGGTTTTTTTACCATCTTGAGGCATCAGAGCTGGATTTGCCCTTCACAAGCTCAAATATGGAGAAATTCCATTGGTATCTGAAAGGCCCTGCAGAAATAATGCTCCAGGCAAACTGGTAGCCCTTCAGCACTGTACTGTTCAATGAATAAAGCAAAGTATCTTGCACCAAATGCTGGACCCAACACTAAACCCAACAAAAACATCATTTGACCTCAGGATTGTGAGATCCTGAAGCATTTGGCTTCAGTCAGGGGTGACCAGTGTTGTTCCTCTCAACAAGGAGAACCAGGGTAGACAGTTTGCGGAGTGCCCTCCTATAGGCTGGATTTGTGACTTGCTGAAATCCAAGGAATCCTCTCCTGTCCCCCAATAAGCTTTGCAGCTGATCCTCTGTGCTGCATTCTGCTAATTTGGCAGCAACGGAGTTGAATCCAACTCAAGGTCCATGGAAAGCAAATTTCAAAACCCATGGTAGCATCCCTGTATGAAAGCAGTATGAGTATCTCAGAAGAGGAAGTACCTGTGTCATGTGTGACTCTACTGTCACACAGTCTGGGCACAGTGAATCATGAGCAGCACCACTCTTTGAGCTCTGAACAACTACATTCAAGATACATAACACCAAAATTCCAGCCCTGTGAGCAGGCCAGGGGCAAGGTTTGCAGCAGTAATGGAAAGTAAGCAGCAGTAATGGAAAGTAAGCAGCAGTAAGAGCCCATGGGGGCAATAGAGCATGGGATTTTGAAGCATCAGTCTTGGCCTCCCTGGAGCCATGGCAAACAGAGTGAAGGGTCCATAATCACAGCTTGCAGATACAACGTAGACCAGGGCCCTTGCTTGAGGAAGGGGAGTCACCATGGCATGGCTTGTCCGTTGTGATGGGCTCGGTGTGCTACTTGCCACTTATTTCTTTCCTACTGGAAACAAATAGGATATGTAGCGCTTTTGTTGTCTTTGAAATGTTAAGTGGTTTATGTCCAACAGAGTTGAGCTCTTAACTTTAGGGGGTTCCACTTGGCTTGCTGCCCAGCCTGGCAAAACCCCAGGGAAGATATTTAAAGGCTGTCTGAAAGAAAACAGCTTTAATGGTACAATAAATAAGTACACCCATCTCATGAGGAAATGGCACTGCTTTTGGAAAGGTGACATCCATAAAGAGTTCACCAGCTGGATTATTTCCAGGGATCACTTCTCTGGGCTTCTACCAATTGCTGATGGTTAAAAAACACTTGAAGTATTAAATATTTTTTTTTAGTTTCTTTCCTCCCACTTCAAGGATGCGGTGAATATGATGTGGAAGAAAAAACCCCAAAGGCTGGAAGGAAAGGAAGAAAAGAAAGGCAGCAAGAAAGAGAGTGCATAAAATACAATTTTAAAAATTTAAAAGCAAGACTTTTTCATGTAATCAAAATCATCTTCCACAAAATTCCAAGCAGATGGAAAGCAGTACCCTAAAATGTGAAGTTCTGCAGGCAGCATGGGGGTCTCTTACCCTGAGTCTCCAGAACCACTTTTTCTGTAAGTCTGTCTCTCCACCAGGCTGGTTGAGAAAAGTGGGAGAAGACCTTCAACTGAACACAAGGCTCTCTAGCCCTGGTGCCAGGGAGGCTGTCAAAGAAAAATGGACTTTGCTGGTTACAGCTGATGTGATCTGTGTCTTTTCCCATCAATTCCCTCCCAAATGTTTAAAGCAGGAGTTATTCCTTTTCAGTGTTGCCACCAGCCACAGAAAGGTATATTCAGGGCAAACATCCTCAGCTGCAGGAACCAACAGTGGAGCACTCAAGCTGACAGTCTTTTTTTCACCATTGCTGGGTACTAAGCACATAACCTTTAGAACATGCACAGTAGAGCCAAATTGTCCCCAAGTTTAGAAATTAAGTCAGATTTAATATTTTTACTTACACCACTTCTATATCTTCAGCTGAGGGGTGAAGTAGAAGAACCAGACCCACCATAGTGATGTAGAACCCTAGTCACCTAGATTTTGAGTCTGTGCCATGGGGACATGAATGCCTGAATCACTTCTGCAAATGGAAGGACAGGCCTCAGGTAATGCACTTCTGCACCCTTTTACCTGGAAGGAGGAGAGCTGGAGCAATACAGTTGTCGACACTGCACCTGGAAGCCCAGCCACTGTCATGTTAAAGCACAGGTAAAGTCTCATTAGTCTCAGAGAGGCATTTTGTACACCCATTCCAGCTGTGTGCCAGTTCCTGCAAGTGTATACAAATACCCTGGAGGAAATTTTTGCTTCATGCTTGGACTTTTTTAGATAACAGCTGCTCCTTTTTATTATTTATAGAGACAAGTTTTATTCTCAAGTGTTGTGGATTGGTTTCGCCTCTTATAAACTTGCCAGATGCTTTCCATTCCAGGAGCCTTATTTGAGGAATTTATCAGTGTTTCCAACACTTCAACTTGTGGGTTGAAAGTTTACATTCATGAGGATTGCCCCAGATTGAATTTTTGGTGAAACAGGTTAGCCATATCTGAGAAGGCTAGAGACTAGTGGTTGTGTTGACAAAATCTGATGGCATGTCTTCTACAAGTCCAAGTGCTCTTCTGGTTTGAAGCAAGGACTTAAAAGCACTCAAAAACTGAGGAAGAAAAGCAGTGACTGCCTGCAAAACATTTGGGCAGAGTGATGTGTTTAACTCCTCCAAGGTGCTGAGCAGGAGGAACTCCATTATCCAGAGCAGCACTCAGTCACTCAGAACCATGACCTCGCTTCTCTTTGCTAGATCCCCTCCTGCCTCCATCCTTGCTTAACACGTTCAGTAACTTGGAATAAAAAACACTGGCTCAGGAGTCGTGAAGGGTAAAAGAGGTTCCAAGAGAGTGTCACGCAAGCATTGCTGTTTGCCTAGGTTGGAAGAATGTTTTGCTTGGAGCAAAGCCAGCGTAAGTCCTTCTTTCCTCCTCTTCACTCTCATGCTCACCCTTCTACCACCCCTCTAGGCCTCGCATAGATGTGATCTGGGCTAGAAAAAACCATTAGCTGCTGCTGAGGTATTTTTCATCCACCAGCTCCTTCACCCTACTGCCCATCCTGCATTGTGGTCCCACAGCTGCAGGGCACACAGGAGGGACAAAGGCGGATACCTCCAACACGTTCAGCCAGCCCTGTTTGACTCCTCATGGGAGCAGCAGGGAGTTACTGAGGACACCCAGAAAACGTGCCCCTGGGTTCTCCCACTCACAGCAAACAGCCTGCACAGAAACCACAGCAGCTGCTGAGGGAAGGATTTGCATTAAAGTACAGAGGCAACAGAAATTCTATTGTTTCCTAACTTTTGAGTACTTGGCCCTTCAACTTTAATATCGTGTCTGGGTATAATTATAACTTGGATGGTAATCCTATGAGAGTCCCACTTTGAGCACTATTTAGACATTTTAAAAGACAGTTCAAAGAGGTTAGAGGACAAACAGAGAATAAGACAGAAAACACAAGGCATGGGCTGTACAAGGCAGACCACTAGTTGCATCTCCTAGCAGCTGTGCACCCAGGGCTAGGACTGATGTCCCTGATGAGTTCAAGCTGTCTTGATCGGATCAAGGGCTCACACAGGCTCTGTGGGGACCCTGTTGGATTTTTGTGGCAGGAAATTTTTTCTTGTGTCTTTGGGCTATCTCAGCACCTTGGTAGGCTCCAAGAGACTAAAGGGAGGTTCTCAGAAACCCAGAGATCCTTCTACTTTTAAGGAGCCACCTATGCACAGTGCTCACTTCTACACTTTGTAGAGGAACTGTGTTAGGAATAGAGAACTGAGGCCACGACAGAGTGGGGGATAACTCACAGATGGGTCCCTGCCTGGCTTCACCATGACCAGCATCTACAGGACACAAGGGCAGCATATTTTCAGAAAGCAAATCCCACCAGTGGCTCTTTCCATGTTGAGTTTGCTGTTTTGCTCCCCTTTGTTTGCTGCAGAGCTGTGAGGAAATTTAAAAGTGGTGCTCCTGTTGTTGTTGGCTTCCCACAGCTGAAGGTGTTCCTCCTGGCTTGTTCACACAGGTTTATTCTGCTCTGGTTTTCTTATGGAAAAGAAAATACAAAAGAACATATTTGACTGCTTGTTTTGAGAACAAACACATAGAGTTATGCAGGCTTTGCAATCAGAGCTGACAGAACAGGTAGGTCCTGAGATGAAAGCCTCTAAGTCACAGTGTCATTTGCTGGAGCAGGCTTTTGTTTGGCCCAGAAACAAACCCAACACTTCTTTGTTTCAAACACTGCCCAGCTGAGGACAAAGTCCTCGACATGAAGCAGATTGAGAGCACAGGCTGCCACCTACTCTAGCAGCTGTATTATTAATAAATGCAGTGGAAGAGAAGGCTGCACCTCCAGCTCACGGGCCTCAGTGTGGATCCCTCGGCATCAACAGAGCGAGGGTGGTGCTGGCTGCTGAGGGCCTGTCTTACTGTGGCCTGAGGGTCCCCGTGGATGGCTCCATGTATGCAGTGTGTGCAGTGCTGATCCACTTGCACCAGCCATCCTCTTGCTCTGCTGCTCCTTTCCCTGCCCACACGCTGCTACTGCCATTAAAGAGAGAGCCGCTGTCTCAGGGGGATGTAAGTCACGAGGCACTCTGGTGAGCCCACCATCATTTTAGATTGATTGGAAATGGTCCTTTGGGGCCAGGGGGTTTGCAAGTAATGCTGTCTGCGAGGCTCTGCTCTCTAGCTCAGCAGTGTGTGGCATACAGGCATGCACACGTACACGAGACAGCTTTATTGATGGAAGCAGTGGTGATCAGGACATGCATCCCTTGCTTCCTTCTTATTCACAGCTGCTTTCTGTTGATTTCTTTTTTCTGGGCAACAGCTAACAACTCATCTGAATAATATAGCTTATCTCAATGACTGCATGGCTGTGTCAAAAGGTTGCCCTACCTCCGATGTGAACTTTGAATTAACAGCATCCTCCTTGGAAAGGAAAATAGGGTTTTACATCATGGGAATCATAAGAATACAAAAACTGATGCAGTTTTAGGTTGGATTCACCTAGTTCAGCATGCTATTTCTACCAATGGGCAGCAGCAAGTACCTAGAAAAATAGAAGCAAGGAAAAGGAAGAAGAATCCTCGTCTTGGCCTGACTATTTGGTTTCAGGCTTGAATGCATAGAATCTCAGAAAGTCTGGGCTGGGTCCTTGTTCTTAGGAACCATCTGGTCTATGTAAAGCAGAGCCTAGGCTGAGATATCCAGGGCCCTGTCAAATCCAGTCATGAATATTTCCAGAAAAGGAGAGTCCAATTCTTCATGCTTCCCTAGCTGGCCCAACCTTCCAGCCCACCCAGGGCTCTCTGTGTACTGAATCTTCCTTTTGACCATCTGTCCTGTCCTCTCTAACCACTGCTCATGAGCCAGTCTTTCACAGCTTCAGCTGGGATTTTTGCTGGTCCCGCTTAAGCATTTGTATTTGCAGCTTTTTTTGGCAGTGAGTTCCATGGTTTAAACTAAATGTTGGGCAAAAGAAGCACCTCATTTAGTTCAAATCTTGGTATCCAATCTTTTCATCAGTGGATAATTTGAGAACTCCCGTGTGCTAGGTTTTAAAAACAGTTCTAGTGGCAACATATAATCCAGGATAAAGATTTATCAATTTACTATTACAGCCCAAAGACTGAATGTCTCCATAAGTCAAACTGCTATCTCAGTGGACTTGAGGTCTACAATACCTCTGTATTTTCATTCTTGAAGCTCATATTCAATACTTTTAAGACTTCATACCCTTGGTGCCAGCATTCTTGTCTACAAGCAGCTAAAGAAAAAAAAATGCAAGAAAGATTAGAAGGGATGAGGAGGAGGGGCTATGCAGTCCAAATGCAGAATGTCCTGTTAGGCATGAAAAACATGCTCAACTCCACAAACTCTTCAATGCAGGATGGAGGAAGAGCAGATATCATTGGTTTTATAAGGAAGTAGATGGCAGCTGGGATCCTATTTCTAGCAGTTCCTCCCTGTTATCTGGTGGGGTTTGTTTCTTATTTTAATCATGCTTTTTCAGAGGTTGCTTAGTGATAGGAAAATAATAATGGCACATGAGTAAAACCAAAACAAAGGAATTCACAAAGAATCTGTTGAATTACCAATTCTTAGATGATTTTGCCAAGACAGTGGCACTTGCTCACTATTTCTTTCATCTGCTTTTCCTGCTTAACCACCTCATCCTCAAGGAAGTCATCAGATGGCTTATTGAAGACCTCAGCCCTAACAGCTGAGGTGACCCCTTGTGCCTGTCTCCCTTCCACCAGCATGTAAGAAAGGGCCTTTCCACAGGAGCATCATGGGCAAGATCCTGCTCCCACCATTCCACACGAGTCAAATGCATTCTGCAGGTGAGAGCAAGCCTGGGAGATGAGAATCTGTGAAGGTGAGCTCAGTTGAGAGCTGTTTCTTTTCTTCAAACCACCCCCAGCTTAGCTGGACATCTCTGTCTCACTGTGCGACAATGAACCTCCATCCTGGAGCACAGTGACCTTTACCCATTCAGCCCTGAGCTAAGGCTGCAGGCTTGGCTTTCTCATGAGCTCTGTCACAGGGCTAAACAAAGATGCAGAAGGCAAACATGAAGCTTGCCTTTGCTGGGCTGTAAGCTAGTTTTGATCCTCATTGGTGATGAATATGAAAAGGAGGGGTTGATTTTACAAGGAAGGGGAACCTGGTCATAAAAACATAGCTGAGTGCTTTGTGTGGGATGAAAGTCTAAAAATAAGAAAGAGATTGGGATGCATAAATCCTATTGATTTCAGAGGAGACATATGTCTAGCTATTTTCATTTTTAAAATGAATTTCCTCCTTTGGAGGATGTGAATGGTATTTGGCATTCTCCTCTGAGCAGCAGAAAATTCAGGCTACATGTGAAGTACACAGAGGATAAACTTCTTCTTAACTTTTCATTTTTCTAGACAAGGGTATTGTCTGACTATGGATAGCAGTAACTTTGCCCTGTGTGGCCATTTCTGCCTCACCCATGGTCAGCAGCTCTGCTGTGGGGAAGCTTTGCAAGCATCACTGCACATCTCCCTCAGGTTCATAGTAGTCAACCTCTTACTGGGCTTCTGACAGATGCTTTGGAAGAAAGTGTGACCATGAAATCCCAGCTCACATCCCACATATGTCTGTGTGCTGCCTAACATTAGCTTTGAGCATCAAAGCCAGTCTGTATTTTCATATAGATTCACTAAAAAATAATAGTTTTGCAGGTAGCAGCTCCATGGGGATGTACACAGCAGCAGACCCATACAGAATATGAAAGCTCTGGAGAAAATCATTGGTCCTATTGGCTTAGATTCCTTCCCTGAGTTTCTAAGCACAGAAGATCAACATGGATCAACAGGGGTGTTTGCTTCCTCCTGTTTATTCTCGACCCAGCACAGGCACTCTGAATGCTAAATTCCAAAGTCCTTTAGGTTTTACCCAGAGTCACCAAAGCAAACAGCAGCAAAGGTGAACAAAAGATCCATGGCATTTCCACTGGACAAGAGTGTGAGGTCATTCTGGGAGATGTCCTCCTGTGCTTCACAGGGGATGGAGCTTCACACAGCTGCCTCAGCACTGAACCCAATAAACAGGGTGTGATCACCCAGCTCAGTGCAATAGTCAGGATTCCCATGCTTTTCATCCCTCCATCCTCCTACTCTCCAGCATAGTAGGACTCCATTAGCACCACCCCACAGATGGACCCCAGATGAGCAAGCACAGCGGTGTGCTTGTGAGGGGGAGTGATGACATTTCAGTGTGTGTATTGCATCCATGCTGACGAGCATGGGTAGGAAGGGAAAAGTTAAATTAGCCATGTGGGGTGAGGGAGGAAAGTCACATCAGAGGAACAGGGTCTTACCACAGGATGAAACTATTTGCCCAAGAAAAGCACTGAGGCTCCACTGCTTGAGCTTTCTGAGAGGAAATTAGATGAGACATACAGACAAATACATCTGAAGGGCCCCTGCCTGATTGCAAAGCAGCAAGAGTAGATGGGTCTTTTTGTTCAGAAGTTGTTTGTAAGAGTTTTGCTGCTACTGTAGTTAAGCAGGTGAACATCTGTCGTCCACCTGACCCACTATAAAACTGCAACTGTCAGGAGCAGGAGGCACTGTGTTGTGATCAAGGGACAAAGTTTGCTTAATGTGAAGCCTGTAGACTTTCATTTGCATCTCTCCATCCTCTCCACGCAGCTAAGCATCTGTTGAGGGCAGATTCACTCCTACCAAACAGCATATGAGTGCCTGCCAGAACAACTGGTGTTGATTCTTGGACATATATGGGATAAATTATACATTTTGTTGTTATTAAGTAGCTGTACTGAGTTCTCACTTAGGGGTGTGGACATGACACAGCTTTCAGTAGGTTTGTATGGAGTCCTGATGACAAGGGAAGTATGAAGACTTGGACTCTCCTTTGCTGTCTAACTGTAGGCAAGACACATTTCTCCATTGCACTTAAGCTTTTTCACCCCTTAAATGGCAATAGCAATGCTCCTTTTTCTTTGTAAAGAGCTCTGAGCACCACAGGGGAAAAGCATTATTATAACTAAAGAACACTAATACAGAGTAGCAGTGCATATTTTGGCTCACCTGTTCTTGAGTTAAAGATTGGAGTTGGGAGCTTCTCTGCAGGACACAGGATTGCTCTTGAAGGTGTAAACAATTTAGAAACAAAGACATGATGTTGGTTATGACAATGTGAGTCAGAGGAACCATTCAAGGCTGATTGCCCTTTAACAGGAAGCAAAAGGTAAAATAAAAGGGGTAGTGCAATCCTATCTAGTGATACTCATGGTGAAGCATAGCTCCACCACGGTGCTATTAGCCTTTAATATTTGTTGGAATGGTGCCAAAAAGTGTTGATCTAGGCAGGGCCTGCTGTGTGGGGCATTGCACAAATGTGTAGCAAATGATTATTGTTTCCCCAAAGAGCATCCCGTAGCAAAGAGGTGATGCATTGGTGAAAGGGAAAAAAAGCAAAAAAAAAAAAAAAAAAAAGGAGAATGGGGGAGGAAGAGAAGAGGGCACAAGGAAAGGAGCAAAGGAGCAGGGTGTTGCAGTTCCCCTAGTATACCCTGAAAGGAAACATGGCATGGAAGACAGAGCATCCTGGACTGTTCAAAGGGAGGCCAGGGATGTCATGTCACCATTGGATAAAGGTTGGTGGCAGCTTCTGAGCTGTAACAACTTAGTGCTGAGTGCTGGATCACTGAGGACTGAAGCACACAATGGAAAATAAAATTCCCTCACTGCTTCCAATTAACTAGCAGCTTCAGTCAATTTCCTGAAAACAGTCGTCCCTACTTGAAAGCATAAATCCATGCACGTGAAGCAATCTTGGCTCTGGTAGCATACAGCCCAGCAAGGACTCTTTCTCCCACTCACCAGGGCTTGCTAGGAGTGCTGGTGGGCAGCATCTGCCCCATGTCCATGAGACCTGGGTGAGGTTTGTTCACTGATGACTCCTGAGATTACACTCCCCAGGGACGGTTCCTGGCTAAGCCCCACACAGAACCTTCCCTCTTTCCATGTGGTTTTCAAGCAGATGCCAAAAGCTGAGGCAAAAGCTCATAACATGCCAATTACCCTGGCCTCAAAACCACAAATGATTGTATACAGCTGTTGGCAGATGAAACCTTGTTCCGAACACTTAGTACCTAATTGAATAAACTTGCAGAGCCCTGCTCTGGGTTTGCATGTTCTCCTGCCCTTGTGTCATCGTTCCAGCCCACTGCCAGACCCTGTGTTACAGCGAGAGGGGTGAGAGGCTTGCCCATGGCTTTCCATCATTCATAAAAAAAGGAGAAGATTCCACTACAGCAGAAGTTTCAGATCCACCCGTTTTCTGTCAGAGCACTAAGAGGGTTAGCTAGAAAGCCCATTTTTCCCAGTCTTCCCTGCACCAGTTTTCAGTTAATGGAGAAATAAACCTATTCATAGAGGCTTTTGGTTCTTCAGTAAAGATGCAACAAGCACTTCATTTAGATGTGGTGAATGGTAATTATGTTTGATGGGAAAAGTGGGCAATTTTTCCTTTCTTTTGTCAAATGCCTTGGATAAATTGTTTTTGTGACGTTATCTAGAACACAAAGGTCTAGTCACCACTTAAAATTATAAGGTAATTCATGAAATACACTCCTGGATAGGACAAAGAGGCCAAACATGACCTTGCCAACAATAACTTACACTGCAGAGAAAGGTCGAAAAAGGTTAGCATTGTCTCTTTTAGAATAACAATATCCTAAATTAAAGGTACCGTGTTTAATTTTAAAAAATCCAGAAATTATATGGTTTACTTCTAAAGAAACAGTATCGTTCTGAAACATATGTAATGTTTCAAAGGTTATGAGAAACAGATGCCACTACCCCATCGTTTTTGAATGACATCTGAAGTTATATGCAATTTTCTCCAAATTGCCTTTTAACATCTGATTGCCTCAAACCCAACTAACTGAGTTGCACTGTGCAATATACAAATGAGAAGCCTATAGCCTCAATCAACAGCTCCCAGAGAGGGAAATATTCCTGATTCAGCAAATCATTTTTCATTTTGACCCATCAGTAACAAACTGTACTGCAAGGAGATGTTGCTCTCATCTTCAAAATCTCTGCAAAGTCTGCTCTAGGTTCCTAGTATTACTAAAATAACTTTAAAGGATTTTTCTAGCTTTGGGGAGAAAAAGGGGTTGTGTTAAGTGTCCCAAAGGGAATTTATTTTTTCAGTGCTAGTCTGATCTTTCTAGTCCACAAAGTCAGCACTCTCACAGAAAGTAATTCAGATTATAATCCAAATAACAGATCCCAAGAGACACTTCCACTCTTTACTGAAGGCATCAAGAGAAAAGAAAAGTACTGCTTTATATCACCATCCAGACTCTCTTTCTCCTTCTCCAGTGGAATTATTGCCTAACAGACAGCTCTGTTAACGCTATATATATATATATATATATATACACGCTCTATTTATATATGAACTCCATTGCAAAGATATTAAAGGCTTTGTACTCAATATAAAAATATACAATTCAAATAGTGATGCTGATTCTTGGACTAATTGAAAAGAACTCGTTATCCACATAAAAAAAAAACTGCCATCCTATTACTTCCATGCCTTCACATACAGGTTACTGCAACGTTCAGGGGGTTGCCTGGATGCAGCAAACAGCAAGATTTCAGGGGACTTCTGCTCTAATTTTAAAGCAATATGAGGAATTCATCCAAAGACCTGCTCAGTGAAGCTTGGTGTGCAGTGTATCAATTTCCCAAACCCACGAAATCCCTCAGCAAACTGTAACTCATTTGTTCCCTTTTCCCCCTTGCGTGGGTGCTCTGGGAGAGAGCAGAGTGGGTTCACTCAGTCACGCAGCTGGGTCATGGCTCCTAACCTCGGGGTGTGTGGCACCTTGAAGGCAGCTATTGTCAGTGCACTCAGGCAACTGGGCTGCACAAAAGCTCTTTACACAACCAGCTTGGGGTGGAGACCAGTCAGGAGCCCCAAATTCCCACCAGCCCTGGGGCAGCCAGCGCCGCCAGCCCCATGTGCTGGGCAGGGTTTGGTCTGGAAGCAAAGGCAGGCTTCCTCTCTGCAGCACAGGGAAGTGTGAAGGTGGCAGGTGAGGCTGGCTACAGAGGTGTCTGCTAGGGCAGGTGTGAGAGGAGCTTGGGTTTGTGTGCAGGTGAGGACGCGAGCTGAACACAACTGCAGCGTTGGGGACAAAGTCAGTTTGGGAATGAAGAGGAAGTAATGCTTGAGCTTCTGTTCTGGGCAGGCAAAAAAACCCCTGTGGCTCTTAACACCCCACTTACTCCATTGATTTTAGCAGGACTGGTCACATGTTAAAGAAATGCACATCTTTAAGTACTTAGCCTGAATTAAAGGTTTGACATAGCGCTGTTGAGAAGGAAAGGGACAATATGGAGCTCTGCTATTTAGGTAACTACATAGAGCAGGATGGAGAGGTTGTACCTTGGAAGGGAATCAAGAATGGTCTGGGGAGGGCTCTTCACCCTGAAAACCCTAAAGATCTCCTAGGGAGTAAAATGGGGTATGTGAGCAAAATCAGAAAGGAGGATGCAAGGAAGGGGAGGAGAGGAAATGAAAAAGAACACAATTGTGGAAATGGGGAGTGAAAAGATGATGGAAAGTTTTAAAGGGAAAGCTGAAGAAACACTTTGCAGTCCTCCCCTCTGGGGGTTATAGTCAGTGATGTGGGCTTTTTATAAGCCTGTGTTAGAATAACTCTCTCTTTTCCTCTTGTTTATTCCTCCTTTTAAGATCTATACCATGTTTGCATTTCTCCCCCTCCTCTCCCTTGCAATGACTGTTCAAATCTAATTACCAGAGGTTCACTATATTCATTAGCTTCATTCCCTCAAAATCCTGGGCTGCATGTCATCTGGATCTGATTATGTATTGTGCATTTCATTTTCCCAGCTATTCCCCTACCTGCTTTTAATCAGCATGAGATTTTTCATTTAAATGTCATTAGACTTTTGAATAAATACGTAAAGAACATTACAAATAAATATAAAAGCTTCGTGCAAGTCAGGCCCAAGGAAAGCTATGCCCAAGACCACACACTGCAGAATTTTTCTCTGAGAAGGGTACACCAGATATGCCCAGAGGTGCTGACACAGCCCTCCCCGTTCTGTTAGAAGAGCACTTTGTTAAGGTGCAGACTTTTGCTAGCGCCTCAAACACTCCTGTGAGGTTAGGTGTGAGGTTTGTCTGAAGCTCAGCACTTGGCAATGTTCTTGTGCCTTTCGTTTCTGTGTGAGTTCAGTGACAATGTTCACAAGTGATTTTCCCTGTGGCCTGCTACTAGGCAGCTACCCAGGCATGCTCACCTGATGATGTCTGACAGCTCGTGCCCTTCAGCACCTTCCCATGCAAGCAAGGATTGATTATGCATGGAGGGGGGATCTAATTAACAGAAATAATTGCTCTATACTCATTGTAGGGAAGTTAAGCATTGTTGCATGCCTAATTTTCCATCCTTGGCTTGCTCAGCTCTGCTTGTCTTGGTAAAGCTAAGTATTAACCGAATCCTTCACAGAGTGAAGGTCTCACCATAGGAGTCTAATGGGTCAGAAGTACAACTAAAAGACACATAGCTTTTGGGATGGATTTAAAACAGGATTTGAAAGAGCATACTTGGACACAGGTCTGACAAAATCTCTGCATTTGTACTTCCTGGCCCTTTAAAGAAGCAGCTCGCCTTTTCAGTTACATTTTATTCTCCTGAAATTTCCCTTTTCACTGTTTCTTCTAGGTGCTTTAGTTTTCCCAGTATCTGTAAAGACTGGTTTTTTATTCCTTAACTCTTTTTTGTCTTCTACAGGGTGCCTGATACCTCCAGCAAATTTAGCACACAGTTACCTTGCTATTAGACCCCAGTTGGAGGCTAGTATATCTTAGCTTAATTTGCACTTCTCTCTTTCACCCTGAAGTGTCCCTCTTTTCCCTGTGCAGGTTTTCTAACCTTTCATGCCTGAAGTCCTCATGGGGTAACTCCTGCTTGGATTTGGCCACTCCTCTTTGTACTGCAGCAGAGCTGAGAGAAGGCAGCTGTTTGAGTGAACAGTTAAGCAAGCTTGACTGCTCATTGTATTGACACACAGCACACCAGGCTTGGCAATTCCCTAGGAAGATGTTGTGTACCAGACAGACCTTGTAGCTTTCTCCTTTCCCATGTGGCACTGAGGCTATGCCTGTATTTAGAGGTAGATTTAACTTTGGAACTCATTTGTGGTGCTCAACTGTAGATATGCTACAGTTAACCTAATTACTAGCAGAAGAAAAAGAAATATACTAAAAGTGCATTTTAGGCAAATTTTAAGAAACATTTTTTTTTAAAAAAAGGTCACATCTCTGTTAAAATGGGTTCAGACAACACTCCTCTGGGATTACACACATTGCACTCACTGGATCAAGGAACAGCAATGCACAATCTGAGTTACATATTTCTTTGAGTGTCATTTCTTTTCAGTGACTTATTTTGAGTATGAGTTGGGTTTAGCTGCTCAAATTACTTAGCAAAGAATCTCAGGTAGTCAATTTATTTTTAAAAGATTGCAATCTTTTTGAGGACAGTGTATGACATAAGATGAATAGAGCATGAACAGGAAGAATGTTTGTCTTGCTTGGCCTGTTGACTCTCATCCCTGTGCACTTTTACTCTCCAACCCCTTTGTGATATTGTGCACTCCCAGAACTGTCCTATATGGACCCAGTTCAGGAAAGCTGTGGCCAACATTACAGATGCATCTATCTTCCTAAAATATTTAGATTTTTTCCTCCCTCTGTATCATTTGATCTAGAATAATTTCACTCCTTTGATTTATTATGCAATTAAATGGTCCTATCTGGAATAAAAGAATTATTTTGGTTTAGGATTGAGGAACATCACATCCAGCAGATGTATGGGTAATTAAAGTTCCCCAGGAGCTCTTGAGCTCCTGTATAAATGGTTCAGTAACTTTTCCTTCTTCCTTTTTCTGAGATGGGTAACAGATGCCCTAGCAGTGATCCTTTCGTCTTTCATGTCATGACTCCTTACCCAAAGCATCTGTCTGCTGGCTTCCTGACAGCCAAACTCTGTTAGCAGCTGTTTTTCAGAGGTAGAAAACTTCACTCAGAAATTCAGAACCACTATTCAGTGGCTTCTATGTAGGGTCTGATTCCTCAGGAAGAGGATGTGGGAAATCAGATCAATGGCACAACAGCTTTAATTCTTCACTTGCAAGTACGTTAGGTAACCATCAGGATCTCTCTCTCTCTCTCTCTCTCTCTCTCTCTCTCTCTCTCCTTTTTTTTTTTTTCAGTTTTGGGGGGTGGGGATGAGCAAAACTGGGTTTTACTTGCAAAAATTCAAGCCAATTTATGCTTAAATCCTTGCTGAATCAGGAACAGGGCCAGAGAGTTTGAAAGACCCATTAAAAGCCTTATAAGCAAAGAGAACAAACTCCTCAAGCATCTGCGTTTGTTGTTCCTTTGTAAAAGAGAAACAAATTTGGTAGGGATTAATCAATTACGAGACTTCAGTCAATGAAATATTCATCAGCCAAGTGTTCAACAATCTTACATCGTCCAAAAGTCTTTGTGTTAAATATAAAATCCCTTCAGATGAATGCCACCTTCTCTACTTCTTGATTTATGTTCTGTTCCTCCACATATCACAACTTCCTCCTAGCAATTGATCTGTTATGACAGAACCCCATCTAGATTAGAATCCTGAATTTTTGACAGAAAAACTCAGACTCAGATCCAAACCCAGACCCAGACTGGGGTAACTCATGTGTATCCTCAGTGCTTCACATCAAAGCAGAAAGATAAGGACTGTCCTGACCTTACCGTGACACAGTGCAGGACCATCAGTGTCAATGGTCACTGGCCATCCAGGCCTACTTTTAATCTCTATTACACTGACACAGATTGGGACCCAGCCCACTGAGTCAGTGAAAACCATGTCCACTTGGTTTAGTGAAATATCTTTGATTTTACCACAAGTAGATGAGTGACGAGAAAATCCAGCCCACTATTTTTGGAAGGAAGGAAGCTGCAAAAATGGAAGCACTCATCTCCACAGAAAACCCAGCAATGATGGAGAAGCCAGAACATGTGAGTTTACTGTGCTATGGGTAAGTACAGCCCATGAAGTTGCAATTGAGAGGAAAGAGTTACTGATTTTGAGAATTATACCCTGGATAGAGGAGTATGTTAGAGAATTTAATGCTTGGGAGGAACCATGAGGTTCATGGACTAGAGGTGAGGAGTTCAGATCCAGGTTCCTTTTGCCATCTCCTCTGGTTGTAAAGATGCAGAATGAGTTAGCAAGGGGCCTCCTTTGTGGAGGAAAGGCAGCAAAACACTTTACAAGGAAAGCTGAAACTGAAGCTGACACCTTTCCCTTGTAATGAGAAGCCATAATTCAAAGCAAGGTTTCAAAGGCACAGATATCTGTGTGCACTCATGAAGACTCGCTGCAGTAAAGAGGAAAATGGGAGCACAGAAAAATGATTTTCCTTGCCTTAATGGGGTTAATGGCCCTTTTCTCTCTGTGGAGCGCTGAAGGATGCCACCATTAACTTTTTATTTGCAATTTGTATGCACCTTGCTGTATTTGTTTTCTTTATGGTGGCAATCTCAGTGCAATATCTAGGATAAAAGGAAAAGCATGGAGAGTTCTTGTGGTGGGTAGTGATGAACTGCCTAGCCTATCTGCCAAGCTACTCCCTGCCAAGCCACAGAAGTCACGTGCCATGGTCAGGCAGCTTGGGCACAAGATGAATGTCAGTAGTGCACACTTTGGGTGGAAATACATGAGGTGAGCCCTCAGTGCCTGTTAGAAATGCCCTCGAAACCAAGGGCTGGGCAGAGCATCTTGGCAGTAGTGCAGGGAGCACCCCTTTTGCTTGAGCTGCTTCATTTAGAGAAGCTGTAGCAGATGATACTGAGAGGAAGGAAAAGAAAACGTAGGGAAAAAAGAAGGCAGCACATCCTGTTCCTACAAGGAAGGAAAGCTATAAAAGCAGCATAAATATATGACATTTCAGCATGTGCAAAAAACATATGGCTCTGGCTAATGTAACTGAGGTTTTGCAGTGAGTGGCAAGAATTAATTACTATAAAGCTATATATAAATATATATATATATAGGTGTGTGGGATGGGAGACAGTGTCAAACGAAAGTCTATCTCCTCAGGCACTATTAGTTTTTCTTTTATTTGGTGGTAGATCTCAACACAACAACCATGCTTCTGACAGATCCACTTTTGGAAGTCAGTGACAGCTGTGGGATAATTTAATTGGGAACTGGGGGTCATGCAGCATGCATGAAAGAAAGAAAAAGGTCTTTGGAGTTGTGGTGTGAGAAGATACATTCAGCCCAGACTCAGCTGGGGAACTCCAGCCTATATTAAGCTCAGCCATGAGGGGAATTGCTGTTTGCCTAGATGTCTCTTGTTAATTGCTGCTGATGACAGTAATAGGTGGAAAATCAGTTACAGGCACTATAGAAGCAGGGAAACACAGAGACTGCTCTGGATGCAGAGCTGGCAGCAGCCCTCATGTTCAAGACAGCTGGGCAGGAGGGATAAGACCATTAGTGATACTCAGGGGTGGGGTGTGGAAGACCTGAATCCTCACCCCAGTTGTACCAGTTTCCAGAGGAAGCTTCTCTGCCAGCAGCCCCAGATTTCCTTTTCTGTGACCGTAGGCATATCATACTTGCCACCTGCCAAGGATAATCCACTAGGCTCTGAAGGACACCCTGTGATGCTTAATTCAAATGCAGTAACAAAGTTTGGACCCAGACAATGATTGATTTTTTTCCAGCAGCTAAAAGGAAAATCAAAACACAAAGGTCCTACTGATTCCAAAAAACAATTTTGTGTGAAAAAAGATTGTATTCTGCTTGAACAAAATTCTTCATGTTGGGTCTCTGGCCACAAAGACACAAGAAAACAAAAGGCACCTCGTGCTGTCTGTTGAGCCAAGAGCCTGACCTTCTGAGAGGGTGAGGATTGACTCTGCATGGCTTGTACACAAACATCTGGAAGTGTGATAGAGATGGGAACAGAATGAAATTTTCCTGGGTCTTCGGTCTCTCTGCCAAAAGGCTTGCCAGACATCATCTCCTGATTTTCCTCTGGTGTTTTCTTGAAGTGTCTTGCATATCTCCTGTTCGAGCTGGAGCTATTTATAGCACAGCAGCAGGCAAGGAGCAGAGTAAAGCTAAGGCTACAGACCCACTGGCATTTGTCACTAAACCAATGTCCCATGGCTCTTGCAGGAACAGTGTGGTCATACACTCGGGAAAAAAAATAAAATTTCATACAATATATCTTGACTCCTTCCTCCCTAAAACAGCCTCATCAATTTTAATGCTAAATGAATAAATAATAACAAGACACTTAAGGTGTTAATGGAGCATTAATTATTGCTGAAGTTTCCATGGAAGGGCATGTGACATCCACATTAATACCAAATGACTTTCTTTATGACTAACATAATTATAGAGAATATTAAATGAAGTAAAAAGTGATGGGGCTCTTAGCAGTAATTGTCACAATTGTTCATACAGAACCCGATTTCCAATACTGTATTTACCTAAATTGGCTAGGAAAAGCACAGAAGGCATGTAAAGCACAATGAATCACTCCAGTTTACATCTCTTGCTTGAGAAACTGCTTCCTCATTGCCCACAGGAGAATAACATGCATGGCCATCCGGGTCTGGTTTAAACCTGAGACTAAGGCAAAACATGTCAGAAAAACAAAGCACTGCTTTCCATTTATGTTTGGAAAGTTGTTTTTTCTTTTCTTATCAGAAGTAATAGCAAACATGATTTTATGAATAAAAGCGAGGAGGGGAGCTTAAGTTCACCTGGCCATTCACACATGGCTGAGAAGTCAGAGTTTTACAGCCAGGGAGGTCTCTCAGGAAATTTTAGGTCTTTACTTATGTTTGTGTTGAAAGTGAGGGCTTGAGCATGTAAAAGGCCATATCATGGTTCTTGAGGCACTTGGAATATACTGAGAATTAAGAGCTTTTGTCTGAGAAAAGTATCTGGCCCTGAAGATAACTCCAGGTATCCACCAGAGCTGACAGAAAGAGTATCCTTGTGTTTACCTTTGAAGCTGGAAAGGCTTTTAATTCCTAGGAAAACACACAATGCTCAGCCCTGAGTGAGAAAGCTGTAGAGTTGAGGCTCCCTTGTACCACCTCCTTGACAAATGAGGGCTGAAAGCTAAAGGGGTCCCAAGTCAGTAAAACTCATATTGCAGAAATGCCCAAAGTAGTACTGCAGTGCTGGGGTTTTGAATTGAATGCAGGTGGGAATCTAGGGGAGACACAAGCTCTGGCAGCCATGCAGAGCTCCTGGGTTATTTTCCAGGGTGTCCCCCATTGTACAGTCCCTCAGCCTCACACTGGGCTTAATTATCTGAGGCAAAAAATTGTCCCGGGAGCATAAAGGCAAAGTAAAGAGGCTTGCTGCTATCTGTGAGAAAATATCCCCATTTGTGAACTTTGAATTTACTTGAAACTGAAACTTAAGCCTGGATGTCAGCATCAGGATTGACTGCTGAGTGTTCTGAGTGTCCTTTGATGAGCTGCTGTGCAGAGCTCGCTGGCTTTTCTGCATGGCTGATCTCGTAGCTCCCACAGCATTACTTCAAGTGCATGACTGACCGCCTCAGAAACTGGCCCCCCTCTGCCCAAAGTGACTTGAGCTAACTTGCTAACGTGGTTTGACTTTGGGATTAAACAAGTTCTAATGTGCCTGAAATGTTCCCACACATAGAAATCCCTTTGTGAAAGGGCATGTGAAAGGTGAGTGAAATTTAGGAGAATTTTGTACTTCATTCATACTTTCTTCTTTAATTAGAAATGTGAGTTTGTTTTGTCCCTTTATTCCACTTCTTCAGGCTCTTCAGAAGCCCTGTTGTATCTGTGTGCCTGTTAATTTCCTCAACAGATTTATTCAACTTGCTCTGCTGACACATAGTTAATTATGTTTCAGCTAACTCATTTTCCTGGATGATGCTCAACTGCTGTCTGTAAATGAAATGGCTGCCTGGCTAATCAAAAGTTTCTCAAGTTTCTCTCCACCCTGGGCACACGCCCATGCTGGGCTGACACTCTGCTCCAGATCCTGGCTGCAGCTTGGGAAGAAGGACATGTGTGAGCGAAATGTGAGGAAGAAAATAAATGGATCCTGAGCTTTTCAAAACTTCAGACTCTCTCTGCAAATAAACTAATTGTCTATGCCTGGCAAGATTTGATCAGAAATGGTTACCCTGTGGCAGCTGCATGGGCTCTTAGAAGTGGCAGAGGCACTAGCAGGAGATGCTTTCTGCTCATGATCATGTCTTTCCTTCAGCTGCCTGTTTGGGTCAAAGCCAGCTCAGGTAAGTGTCTGCATCTGACAGAAATGTCTCCCTTTTCCCTGAGTGAATCTGGTCCAGTTTTTGAGCTTCTTCAGTGTGTTGGGCCTGCTTTTACATTGGCTATGTACAAGGTAGCATTTTAGTGTCACAGCTGCCTTTTCTCCATCAACACACAGCACCGAGTTCTTCCTAAAGGAGACTGCAGCAGAACGCATTACCACTTAATTAACTGTGAGTTTGCATGGAAAGAAAGCTTAGAATTAATCGAAAGGTAAGAAATTAGTTTTATCTGACCATGCTCATGGAAATAAGGGAGCAGACTTTGATTTAGATCCATTTGATTGATAGCTATGGAGTTGTATCCAAGATAAATTTGCTTTGGATGTTACAATGGGGACGCAATTCCTTTCAGGATGATGTGACTGGACTGCAGCCCACTGCTGGGCAGTGACAGGATGCCTCAGGTGAAATTTCAGAGTACTCTGTCCCATCTCCAAAAGGGTGACAATTTCCCATGGAAAATAATTCTGCTATCATAAAGTGGATTTCATGTATAAATCAGAGGTCACCACCGTGAGCCATGCCTGCCAGGAATGTCTGAGGTGAGATGCCTGAAAGGCAACAGCTTACACGAAGAATAACTAATAAAAATAATAAAAATAATAAAAACAATAAAAATAATAAAAATAAACACTTGTGCAAAATATCAGAGTTATTTTACAATATCACACATGCTTCCCTTTATTTACTTCTCTGGGACACATAGAAAGAAAATTTGCTTTGGGAAGCTTGAGTGTTTATTTTTAATGGGGAAATTAAGTAGATACCTGACTTCTCATAGAACTCACTGGTACCTGGGCATTTAGCTCTGATTCCTTCATGTTAATTTTTGGCAACCAATCTATACTTCGGCTTACAGAAGGCCACAGTTATGGACCCTTTTCTTTGTTCTTCCTGCTTTGAAATGCTTACTTTTCCTAGTCAAATCTAGCATGAAAACCAGTTCCATCTAAAGGCAATCATAAGAGACCAAGTATCTAGACTGAGCTGGAAAAAGTACATTTTTTATGCTTAAAAAAAAATAAATCTATATCTTAAAGGAGGGAGGAAAGAATGTCATGAGGGCTGGATTTCTTCAGCACCACTTCACTGTTGACCATATCTGAGCGAATGGTGGCTTGAGTTGTCAGAGATGTCTAGCAATCTCTGAGATCTCTGTCAGACATCTCACATCCTGTCTGATTTGCAGTACACAGTATCCAGCAAAGTCTTGCTATACTGGTCATGCACAAAAAACAAAGTTATTGACAAAAATAGTTGGTAGAAAGTATATATCGGCAAAGGATAATATTTTGTTTGTTTGTTTCTATTGTCCAATATTACCAGGAGTGTTTTACTAGTGGCTCAGATGTTTTCTAGTACTTGTTGGAATCTTATGTCTGGAGAACACTTTCCCCATGGACATTACTGAGAACACAGGTATGGCCTCTATCTACATCTGTCACATCATAATCTGGTCTTTATCAGAACTGGACCCTACCCTAAAGTTACATAAAAATCCAATCTATAAGCACTGATATTTCAGTAGTGCTGATTTTGGCTTTCTAGTCAGTCTATTGAGTTCACCACCACACATGAAATACTTTCTGTGTTTGCTATACTTTTTCCCAAAAACCTCATAGTGTTTTAAAGCTTCTTTCTTTTGTCTCTGGATTTTGTATACCAGTTCTCTCACCTTGGAGTGAGTTTTTCCCATTGCTTTCAGCATTCTAGCTCAGGGCTCCTTGACTGATCCCAAGGAAGCTCTTCAGAGCTGGCAGCACTTGTCCTTGGAGCATGGTTGCAAGGGAAGGTATTTTACTAACTACTAGCAGGAGTAACAAGAAGATCTGAATGAAATACTGGCATCTTTGAAATTTCTGTCAAATATTCCACTGGTTTCAGTGGGGATGAGTCAATTTTACTTTCAAGACTTCAACATGTCATCAACATAACCATTCCAAACACAGATTTTTTTAGGGGAAAAAAATAGACTAGTGAGGACAAGAGATATAAATAAAATGAAAGTACAAGATAAACTATGCATAAAGCACTCTGTACTTAACAATGAAATATAGCAAGATGAATTTTTCAGTAAATGAATGTGTTAGCTCATGCTTGACAGCATCTGTGCAAGCAAAGTCCTGCTGTATGCAAATTGGATGCCTAACAACTTGTGTGGCTAGGCAAATAAGCCATATGTATACTTACCATGTGAATTGATAATTAATTCATGCTGCTGGGTAAAACTGAGTCCTTCAGTCCTTCGTGAAACCCCACACCTGTATAAGTCTCCTCTCCATCCTGAAAAATCTTGAATGTAGAATCAGAGGTCTGAAAATCTAAATGTAATTAATATTTAATGAAATCCAACATAGAATTTTATTCAAAAATTAAGCAACAATTAGCACTCATTGACTGTTTTTTAAAGGCCAGAGGGAGGCAAATGTAGCTGTAATCATACGTAAAAGGGATGAAGTGTAGAGGAATCTAGGGAATGACAACTCTCACGTTCATGCCAGGCAGATTAGCCCAGACTATGGTACAGGATAACGTTAGTGGACATCTGGACAAAACCAGGCAAGTGATAAAGGTTCAACCTGGCTTCTGAGAGGGAAATTCTGCCTAACAAGCCTCTCAGGGCTTTTTGGTGAGATCAGTTAAAATGTGATGCCAGTGACATTGTCTCTTTGGTTTTCCTACAGTCTTCTCATAAAGATTTTTTGAAAACTGAGTAACCAGGGGACAAGAGGTAGGATCCTCATCAACCCAGATAGTTGGCTAAATGATAGAAAATGACAAATTGAAGTAAATGGTCATTTTCTTCAGTGGAGGGAAGTCATCAAAGGAGCTGTGCAGGTCTTTTACCTGTACTAATAATCTGTGACAAGTCTGGGCTCTTTGATGTGTTCATAAATGATCTGGAGGGGGAAGGGAGCCTTGAGTTAGCATTTGTTGGCAGTACCAAGATGTTCATGGTATTAAAATGAAGGCAGACTATTAGGAATTGCAAGAGGATCTGATAAAAGTGACTGGCAATAAAAAAGCAAATCAACTTCTTGTAGATAAATTGTCTAGATTGTGAGTCAAACTGCTTACATCACTGTGTGAGGTGGTGCATATGGAGGGGAGGACAACCCTCAATTGGTGTCTGTGGTGATGGGCTCTGAGCAGACAGGTCCATGGAAAGAGCACCTCCACCCACAGAGACAATCAAAGGCCAATTAAATACTGAGACATACTGGGAGATGAAGTGAGCATGAAACAAGAACCCCAGTGCTGCTGCCAGAGATGGGGGTCCCAGCTCAACTCTGTGCAGCTCTGGGTCCCTGTCTGCAAACAGCACAACCGAAGGTATTCTTACAAGGAATGACTGGGTTGGTTACAACTGTTAAGCCTCAAAAAGGTTGCATTTAAGAGGATATAAGAAATATTTAGAAAGTTGAGAGTGTCATGGGTGAGATTGCTAGGAATCAACAGCTCACTGTCTAGGCTGCAAGCCCTAGGCCATGCAACCTCTGTTGAGTGGAGCCAGCATGACAAAGGCAAGAGTGATCACTTCTCTTTGTCTACTGCTAACTCACATGCAAATATATTGGCTGTCCAGACTCAGTTGCTCAAGACGACTCTTGACAGTGTTGCCTATCTGGGTTAAAATACAGTTGTATGGTCTAGCTCTGGGCTTGCTTGTGGCAGCAGGGCAGAGTTCCAGGGCTGCCCCAGTTCCATCTTGCCCAGAGAGTGAAAACAGGAGTGCTCTTTATTAACAGCCTGCTGAAATGTCTGCCCAGTGGCAAATAAAGGACCAGACTCAAAAGTGAGCTGCTCAGACACCATTAGCTCCTGTCAGAGTGGTGCCAAAAGAAAAAAAAATGGGAAGAGGGATGTGTTTTTCCCTGCCAATTGAGCAATCTCCAACAACCATTAAAATGTTTTAATCATGTAATTATTGCAATCTTTTTACCACAGAGCAGATTTAAGTGTGGTTTTCAAGGCAAAGCTCTATTTTTCTCTTTTCACAAGTATGAATCTCCAAATAACTCCAAGTCTTCTTAGTGTGGAATACTAAAGAGCTGACTTTACTGTAGTGATTTTACTCTTAAAGAAGAGGTATGCCATATACTTTGAGTTTTCCTATTTTTGAGGGAAAACAGCCATAAAGATTTTGGCACCTTCTTGTTTAGCAAAAGTGAGGGGGGTATATCTCAGATGTCTGATCTGCAGGCTCATTTATTGTGATGGCTGCTGGGCTTGCACATGGTCCCGGAATGACAACCTTCCTATTTAGAGCAGGAATGTCACCTGGAGGTCTACATCTTTAGGACCTTCGTGCCCATGTACATCATCCACGATGAGGCGGAATGGTGTAGAGGACCAGCAGCAAGGTGTAGAGGACCAGCTGAGCAGTGCACACAGCCTGGCTCATGTGGCCGAGGGTGGAAGGCAGCTTGGGCTGGAGATGTAGCAGCTGAACTGCCAGCAGCAGCCTCCCACCAAGGCTGCCGGCAACATTTCAGCGCTCATTGCTGTGAGCATCCCCTCCCTGCTGACTTTGGAGGTGGGGGGAAGCAGCTCTGTGCCACTCTCCCAGCTGCTATAGCCCTGCTGACTGCTCTTCAGCAAAGGATGCTCATGCCAGTGCTGCCACTCTCCTAGGGTGTTCAAAGGATTCGCTTTTTGTTCTCTTTTTCTTCCCCCCATGCATCAACCTTGTCGGCTTCAAACTAATTGCATCTTTTTCCGACAGACTGTCTCAGGAGCGATGCAAATGAGCTTTGAAATGTGGAGATCTGGTTTATATTTGTCAGTTAATTGCCTGAGTGGCACAGACATCTAGAGCTGGCACCTGCCTCCTTGTGTTAAGATCTATCTTTGATTTCAGGCTCGATTCTGCATGTAGAAGCTGAGCTCCTGAGACAGGAGGATGTGCTCTTTGGACAGTAACTTGCTCTAGGTGATAGTGATCTGAATTCCTTGGGCTGGGTCTTACGCTGCAAACACTGATCACAGAGGCTGTGGCCCAATGCAAGGCAGTATGGATCTGTTCACTTCTAGGTGAGCTGACCCAGGTTTCAACCAGTGAAGCCTCAGCCTTCCTGCCCATCTGCCTGGCCCTGTTGTGTGACCATATGCATCTGTCGTGCACATGGATGGACTCACTTCTCCCTGAGATTTGGTGCTTATGGGCATAAACAAGGCAAGGGGAGAGGCAGCACCTTCCTTAGTATATTGTCTGACTGCACACAGATGATGGAAGAAACAGGACATTTTGTTCTTTTTTGACATCTTTATTTTAAAAAAATTCCCTCACACTTAAACATTAGGTCTTGAAATTCAGCCTATATTTCTTTTGCACTTCATTTCATCCCCTTGTCCAAATTTCTTCATTCAAACCCATGTCAGCTTTACCCAAACTCCCAGCAGCACACAGATGAAGTTAGTCAAGTACAAAGCTAGCTCTCATACCAAATGTCTGATATCAACCCTGTTTTCTTTCCCACACACTTCTGTCCTTTTTTTGCACTCTCTCTCTCTCTCTCCAAGATGGCAATCAGCTAAACAACAACACATTTTTTGAGAAACCCAGCCTATTGGGCTGTGTAATATCAGACTTCCCTTCAGATAAGCCTTACTGCTCCTGCTGCGTCTCTGCTCTAGGGACTCCTACAGCAACACATCCAATTAACTGGGTACCCTGCCAAATGCCCCATTACAAGCAATACATACTTGAAACTACACCATGGCCCTAGTCCTAGCTCTGACATTTGCTAACTCATCCCAATGCAGAACACAACAGAGAGACATTGGAAAAGTCTGATGTCTCCCACTGACACAAATGTCATGGTATCTCTGTGCTGCATGACAGGTGCATTAGAAATTCATAGACCAATTTATCTGTGATAGGGCAGGAATTTGGGGTGGATGACTTCAAGGCTGGAATCATCTGCCAGCATAGGTCTGCAAACATAAGCTTCACAGAATCTGGGTAAATTATCCAACCATTGAAAAAACTGTGAGAATGTACCAATTCAAAGGAGCTCTGAGGCTTTGTCCCTGGTGGTTCATCATCTTTTCCATGGAAGAAATAGACATGGGTTGTTAAGACTCTGCAGAAAGATCAGGCAGTACATGTGTGGGATCAAGAGCTTGAATCTACATGAAACCTGGAGGAGGGAAAAAACTGGCATCTTGCATCTTTTGCCAGGGAGTTGGGACCATAAGGCAAGAACCATGGCAGTCTCTGTAAGGAGAAAGCTCTAGAAGAGATGTGCTTTCACAAAAGATTTGCTTTCCTTTAAAATCTGTCAAAGACTGTGAAATGCTAAGACAGTATTATCTAGAGAAATAAAACCACAAAGGCACATAGAGGAGGGAAAAGTATATTCAGGGGAATATCACCACACTTGCCCCATTCTCATATTCCTGGTTGGCCACTTAAGTCCCTTTTCTTATTTTGCAGGGGGGAACCATAGCCAGATAGTGTTAAGGCTGGAAACCACCCTGGTTTCCAGCTGGCTATGAAGCTGTGTGGGTCTGCCAGTTGTTGGGAATGGTTTGCACTTTTGCCTGGAAGAAACAGAGCATTACCAACTCCTGTGCTGCAGGCTGGTATTTGCCCATCTCCCAGGAGCAGTACACTGATTTTGCTCTTGACAGGCAGCTCTCTCTATCCCTATTGAGACAAACTTATCCCAGCTGTATCCCCACCAGAATGAGCTAAATAACACCAGGGACAAATGTGGGGCCTGCAGATTTTCACACTGTTGCCTTTGGCAGCACTGCAGTATGCAAACACGGCTGAGGTTCAGTATTGGCAGTTTTTCATACTTATCTCTTGCAGAGGATAAATGCATGTTGTGGGGGGTCTTTATTTTGCCTATATTCAAACTCATGTTTTCATGTAGCCTGTAATTAACAAAATGCTCCAATTAATCAGAATGTGGAATTTTTAAATTCAGCCTTCTGATTCTGCACTTCCACTGCTTACTAGCAAACCAATACATGCTGCCCCAGGGCATTTACCACAGAATAACAACCAGATGGGTTATTTTGCTTCAAGCTGTTAACCTGAGCTGATTATTAAAACCCTGGAAAAGGCTTATATACTTTAGCCCTTTATTGAAGTCAGAAAGTTCTACAGAATATATTTCTCATACTCCCTCTGATCACTTTTCCAGAAGTACAAGGTTGATCAGCATCTCTTGATAAGGAAACAATTTATAAACATTTATTCATATATATTTAAAGTGCTTGCTAATCTGTGTTTTCTATTTTCAGTGCCTAAATAGAGAGTTTTGAAGGCTCATTTCCACTAAGGCTCATCATTTGCAGTGCTCAATATTGAGTTGTGGCATCCCACTTTGCATCCTGTTTCTGTCCCTGCTAAGAACCAAATTTGAGGCTGGAGATTATGCCCTGGGAATAGACAGTGAAACTTCAGCATTGTGGAGCTGGAGATGATGACATCTAAGGTTCTTTTTGGATCAGTTCCCAGGAAACTACCCACATAAATTTGTGCTGGCCTGTCTTGTAACATGAAACAACTACTCCCTTTGCAGTTCCTGCTACATTGCTGTCTGTTGTGTTAGTTACTCCAAGCACACTAAAAAAAAGTCCAAGTCTGCCTTTGACTCTAATAATCCTCATGTCAATTTTATTTGTTGCAACAGAGGAGTGGCTATAATAAACATAAAACAAAGAAATGAGGAAATCTTCATCACAGAGTGCTTTTACTAGTATCTTGTACTAATAAACACAGTTGTCTATTTGGAAAGATGCCTCCAATCTGTTGATTTATTTTATGTTAGCAGTGCTGTGAATGCTGGCTTCCCTGCTTTTATAAGGCAAGCAGTGGAAAGAGGGCTGCCTCACAAGAGAGTTATGGAAAATCTGCTTGGCCTTTTCTGTAAATGCTGTTTTATGCCCATCAGCTGGAAGATTATTTCTGAGCAATTGAGAGGGCTCATTGTCTCAGCTATCTGTTTGCTTCTGTCAGGCCAAATTCTGTTCCTGCTTGAATTGGTTGCATTGTTCTTGATGATTTCAGTAACACGAGAGCATGGCCAAAAGCCTTCAGCTGAGGAGTAGTGATGGGTCAGAGACAACCTCATGGTCACTGTGGACAAAATGTGTCCATGGATGCAGCCTTCCTGCAGCAGTGCCCAGGCAAGCTCCAGGGAAGGTCCACTGGGACCTGCTCCTGTCCTGGTGGGAGGGGAAATCCCAGGCAGCTGCAGCTGTATTCCCCATACAGTGACACTCACACCCGAGGGTTTGCTCACCTGCACATGGAAAATCTGAATGTTTTCAATTTTACTGATTGTTTTTTAAATCTAATCAGATTTCACTCTTGAAATGAGATAATGAGGCAGCTCTGGAAACCACTGGGTGTGAGGAACAAGACAGGGCTGCTTGCTGGGTGCTGCTGTGCACCACTGAGTGCCTGTCCCCTTCACAAGGCAGCTCTGAGACCCCCTTCTCCTGAGAAGGTTGAGACCTTGCTTCAGTTACAGCACTGCTCAAAGCTGTCTCTTCCTCACAGCTCTTGGCCATCCTGCTTGGCCAGCTTTCAAAGTAGTTTTATACCTTGTTGTCTTAGAGCATGTGTATGCTGGTACTGTGGGATGCAGCATCCTAGGAAAGTCAATTGCCCTGTGAGGAGAGAGACTGCTCAAGATGGTGCTCTCAAGCTGCAGTACCTCATGTCAAGAAGGACAATGCACTTTTGCTGTCTTCTACAGCAATGAGGAAAAATGTTGGTTTTCCATTAGACCTAGCCCTAGATGTTAGGTCATCACTTTATCATGTTAATCATAGTTCACAGCTGCAGAGAAAAACAAAGATACAGTGTCCCTTGAACTTCAGACACCAGTTGGTAAGGAAGAGATCCAATAAATATGGTCACAGGAACAAATAAAAGGACAAGTGTTTGTTTGGGAGATCCTCGCTTCCCTGGCTGAGGATCCTCTTGGCTTGCACTGATCTGTGCCTTGAGCACAGAGGGCATGGGGAGGAGGGGTTTGTTCTGCAGCTGCAGCAGAGTTCATGCAGGCCTCTGTTTGGTGATGCCTCTAAGTGGCTTGCTCAGAGGATGCCACCACAGCTTCTCTCAGAGACTCTTAGTGAGCACTGAGATGGTGTTAGTGAGAACTAAGACCGTTCTAGTGAGCCCTGAGATTGTCTTGGTGAGCCCTGAGATCGTGTTAGTAAACACTCACATTGTTAGCCGGGAGCCCAGCTGGATGCACAGTGCCCACTCTCGTGTTCCCCCATCAAATCTCCCTTACAAAGCAGGAAAAAGAAGCAGTATTTCCAATCCCTAAGTTCCTCTGTTATTTGGATCTGACAAATGTTATTTTTACCTGAAACTAGAGATTTAGCTTAGAAGATTGGCCAGGTCTCTTTAGGCCATTACTCACTGTGTTACATGTATGGAACAGCAGACCAGGAATGGGATTTATGGTTATAGCTCTTCATTACCCTAAATTTCTGTTCAAAAAACCTAAAAATCTGTAGAGACCCCAGATTTCCCTGCACAATATACTCGATGCCAGTTTTTCCATCTGAAGTTTGTGTAAGGATTCCTCTGGTGCCATCAGCACTGCAGACCCACTCTTACACCCCCAGCCCTCAGCCACAACTTTCCACAATCCCTAATGCCCAGTGGCAGATAAAAAAATCACAACCTTTCTACACTTTGATCATATTCAAATATTTATATCATATATTTGTTCTACCGCAAGAAATTTGCAGGAAGTCTACAAGGCCAGCCTTAAGCATTTGCAACAGTTTTTTCAAATTTATTGAATTTATTTTACAAGTATGAATGCGGCACTTAGGACCAGAGAGGGACTGAAAATCCTGAGGATCCAATGGAGCGTCCGTGTCACAGCAGTGCCAGATTGCAAAAATGCCTCTTGTTGCGTGTACAATGCAAAGACCTTGGGAAGGACAACATCAGCCTGGAAAAACACATTTTAGGTTTAGGCTGGGTAGCTACAGTGCTGCACGTAGAAATGGGCAGCAAAGAGGGAAAGTAACCTGCTGTCCTCACATGTTCACTGGCAACACCAGGGATAGGCCTACATCTCCTGCAGTCCTTGTAGTATCACTGCCCAGGAGAGCTCAACACCCCAAATTTGTCATGATATCTGCCTCCCCATCAAAGCTCCCCACAATTCTGCCTGGGATTCCGGGAAAAACGAGTTGCAATGAGAGCAAAAAGAGCTTCCTTGCCCCTCTCTAAGGGGGATTCAGTAGCAACAGCTGCAGCCCTCCCTCCCCCAGATGGGTGATGCAGCAATATGGGGATATTGGGTGGAGGGACTTTGGAAACAGCATTTCCTCATGTTGCAGGAGCAAGGGAGACAGTGTGAAATTCAGGTGCCAGCATACAGCCTGTTGGCTGTTCTGGAGCTGATTCTGTTGAACCTTGGCCTCTGTTGCCATTCCCCCCAAGCTGTGATGTTAGTTGTGTGCTGACTCCTGGTTTTGTAACACAAAAATTGCTCCACCTTAGGCCTTGCTTCTGCTAATCTCACAATTAATTTCAGTAGAGTTAATCCCAGTTTTAACTTTATTGCAGCCTGAAGGACTTCTGAGATAGGAAACACAGGGCTTGGATGGGGATGTTAAAGGTAGGTTTAAATATAATTTTTCACACCTGGGCAATCCTAGGAAGATATCAGCAGGTGATAACCTCAAGTGCCAAACATTCTGCTACACTGATGAAAGCTCCCGGTACATCTGAGCGCCACACACACTCCTCTCCTCCCATGACAGCTGGTCTACGGAGAAATAAGGGAAGGAATGAGCACAGCCATATCCTCAGCCATTTGTTTAAGCTGCAGTTATTCATATAGTGCCCTTATATTTCTATGCATTACACAGCAAGTGATGTTTCTGTTTTGGATAGTATCACTGAGGGAAGGGAGAAGATATTTTGCAGAGATCTAGCAACAGGAGAAAGTGCTGTGTAAGAATTTAATACCATTATTTAATAAGGAATTCAATGTAGTGTATTTAAGCTCACAGATTTATACAGCTTTTTTTACTGTCAGTTACAAGCAGGACTGTAAAGCACATCTCCCTTGGGATGGTTGTCTGTGCATCACTAATGATTACTGCTGTAAGGAGTGACCACATTAAATGTTCAAGTTAGAAAAAGATTTTACAAAGCTGGGCCATGAGGCATGAGGAGTTCTTTCAGACAAACAACCCAAGTACATCTGTTTCCCTCTAAATGTTATCTTAAACTTTAGTGTTGGGTTTTCTGGCAGAGAAATCAAACTTGAGGCAGACTTTGAACACCCAGATATTATTTTCTTTTTTGTTTGCTGATCGTGACCTTTTCTAATGGTGGCCTCAAGGAGTTGGAGGAGCTGTATTTTCCTCTGTTATACCAAAGCAACTCTTTAGATTGCTGCAAGGTGAATGCTGACTTCTGTGTTACCTTCCCTGCTCGCACGGAGGTAGTGAGCTGCCCAAGTAGTCTGGCTGCCACTTCCAGTAACATGGATGTGAGTACAGTGTTCCTGGCCTTACAATTCACCACCATGCAAACAGCTGGAACAAATTGAAACCAAGCAGGAGACAGTATTGTTACCATATGTACTCCTTATCTTGATTTATTTTCATTGAGTAAGTTTTTAAAGAGTTTTTAAGAACCCAAGTGCTATCAAGGATTCTAGACACTTCCAGAAAAAACAAAGACTACAGGTAGGAAGTTATATTTTAAAACAACATGTTTCAAATGCTGTTTGTTTTCCCCACAGGCATTCGAACATGATATATTTTTTCCTGTATTTTTATCCTCTCTCTGAAAGCCAGGATAAAGTGCTACAGGCAAAACCGAAAAAGGATAGAAAATATTCAGGCAAAGCTATAAAAGTTTTTCTATTTTGCAGACTGCTTCTTTGAGGACTGAGAGATAATGAAGGTTTGTGGAGAAAAAATTGTTTAGTGATATTCTGTCTTATGTGCTCTGTGTCCAAAAATTAACATAACTTGAGTGCAAATGCAAATATATTGAGTGCAAATTTAGAGACATTAAGTGGAGATGAGTTGAATACCTTTAAGATCTCTTACATAGGCCTAGATCTATGGGTCTGACCAAGAAAATATCCTTGAAGAAAAGTGTCAGGTTACATGAAAGATACTTCTACCTCAGAGGGAAATAGCACACAACTTCAGAGTCCATATCCAACTGGAAAAGCGGGAAAAGCTGTATGTCCTTCTGCTGAACAAACAACATGACTCTACTCACCTTGAAGACAATTACCAATTTTGAATTCATAGGGTTTGACTTTATTGAACCTTTGGACAACCTCAGAGACATCAAGCCTGACCCATCCTAGTTTTAGTGAGAGTAGGGCTAGCAGAAAACCTTAATGAGGTGGTAATTTGGGCACAAGCTTCCTCTGGTTGTTGCTTTCTGTGCCTCCAGATGCTGTTTCATAAAGCCTCTTTTAACTCCCACTGCCAACGCACGTCAACAGGGGCAGCTCCTGGAGCTTGACACAAGGACAGTGATACATACAAACAATGGTCTGCAGTGCCTAGGGAAGAGTTTAGACACTTCAAATCCTGTTTCCTTTGAGATAACACTGAGGTTTGGAGCTGAGGGAGCCAGGATCTCAGCTTTCCTCTGCCCTGCACCCTTCATCATGTCTAGGCATTACAGAGCACTGGCTACCGAAGGATTTCACTGGGGGCTAATCCCTGTTCTACCATCTAATGAGCAGGCTGTAGTTTAACGACAGGTGGCTGGAGGCTGTCCTATCATTCTAAGCCTAGGACTGAATTGACTTGAGACCTTTACCATTGCTGAACAATATGTGCAGGGCTTTTGGGGATCTGCAGCTCACAGGCTGTCTCCTAAACTTCTTCTGACCTGTTGGAGCTTGAGCAGGTCTCACTGGCACTTTTCCCACCCTTAGAACTCTATGCTCCCAACAGGGAGAAGGCCTAATCCTGCTGTAGGTACCTGCTAAGGATGCTGTTTTACAAGCCTGCAGCATTAAGGATAGATGGGAAGCTCTATGAGGAGCAGCTGAGGTCGCTTGGTCTGTTCAGCCTGGAGAAGGGACTGAGTGGAGACCTCAGTTACAGCTCCCTCATGAGAAGAGGAGGGACAGGCACTGATCTCTTCCATCTGGTGACCAGTGACAGGACCTGAAGGAGTGGCTTGAAGTTGTGTCAGGGGAAGTTTAAGTTGGATATTAGGAAAGAGTTCTTCCCCCAGAGGGTGTTTGGGCACTGGAACAGGCTCCCCAGGGAAGTGGTCACAGCACCAGCCTGACACAGTTGAAGAATTGTTTGGACAAATCTCTCAGGGATGGTGCTGTGCAGGGCCAGGAGATGAACTCAATGATCCTTGAGGTCCCCTTCCAACTCAGCTTATCCCGTAATTCTATTCTGTGATTACAAAAAGCCCCTTTGCTTCCTAAAACAAGATGCTTCAGCCCTGCTTCCAGTTCTTCCCATAGCCCTTTTTGGGGAAATATTTTTGGGCCAATGAGTAAGGCAGTGGTTTTGATGGGAATATTCACTCTGCCTGGCTGCAGGCAGTGCCGCTTGATCAGACCCCTCTGCACAGGTTTGATGAGGGAACTCATCCCTGTGCCAGACCCTCCAAGTGAAGGCAGCAGCACTTCCAAAGGTTTTCTGTCTGCAGCTCATACAGTAAGGTGATTTACCATTCCATTTTTAGGCTGTTCTGAGCAGGTACACAGATCAAAGCAGGACACCACTCATTTTCATTGTCTTCCTGCAAATCTGATCTCAGTGGCAAAATACCACTCACTTCAACATAAATATAATTGGGTCCACTATAAATAGAAGAGATACCAGTTTTAGAAACAGTCAGAAATGCTTCCTTCCATCCTCTGCCAAACTTTGTCTCTTATTTTTAAGCTCTTTTTCCATTCCAGTCACTGTTTTATCTTCCCTTTAATGTCTTTGTACAAAAGCCATTTATCTACTGTATGGAAAACTGTCAAATGCTTCTGGAAAATCAAAATATTCTGCTACCCACTAAATTGCCCTTATCTGTCACGGCAGTGGTATCTTCAAAGGATTCCTGAAAAGTAGTTAAGCATGACACGATCCTCCTGTGCCTCAGTCTGTGCTGACTTCCTCTAATCTAGCTGGGGTTTGGTCACCCTTCTCATACTATATCCCTTGAAATGGCTCCCAAGAATTTTCCCCGTACAAATGTCCAACTCATTGGCCATATTGCTTCCCAGATTGTATTATTAGTCTATTTTATTTTATTTTATTAAACAAGAGTTGTGTTTGCCAATTCCTAGCTCCTACAAAGCATTTCCCCTCCTTGGACCTTTTACAAATGTGACTGCTTGCTTCCCTGATTCCTGTGCACACTCCCTCAGACACCAAGGGGCTGCAATGTGGGATCATAGTGGATTTCTGCCACTTGGTAAGTCCTGTGTGTACTTCTGAACAGAGCTTTCTCTTTTACAACTGGAAATTTGATCTCAAACCAGAGCAGGCTGTTTTCTCCAAGAGAGTTTGAAGTTTGCATTTTCCTGAATAGGAACGGCCATTACCTATTCTGTAAATTATTTTGTGCAACAGTTAATGATCGTGTTTTAAAAAGCAAATGTCTTTGGAAACTAAAGCCATCTTAAACCAGCTGCCTTGAACACAGTTTCAATACTTTTACTTCCAATCAGAGGATTATCTCAGGGACAAAGAGCAGGGATTATTGTTCCATCCCCAGGTAATGGGCTGCAGCAGGGTGATGGAGACAATAGACAATTCTGCATCAGCCAGATACATTTCTTTAGATGGCTTTTTCTTGTTGTAAAAGTCCTTGCAGGTGCCTGGGTGCCCCAGGTCAGACTTAACACAGTCAGTGTTTATATCCTGTGTTGGAAAGTCCATTTGGGCACACGGAAAGGGCAATGGCATCAGCAGGGAACGCTCTGTCTGTGCTCCTTAAAGGTGGGTTTTTTCTAGATTATTAGCTCCAGGTTCCAAACACTGTTCAGTACTGCCTAGACTCAGGTGTGATCTTCTCCTCCCACACACACATATTGCTAACATCTGTTAATATTCTTCTGGTTCAGTGTCTCAGCCCAGGAAGGGCTAACCTTGACACATATATTAAATTTCAAGTGCAGCAAGACTGCTGATGGTAAAGCACTTACTGAGCCTGCTTGGATGAATACATAAGTTAATAGCTTTCTGTTGGACTCATGTATATGCATGATGCTAATGACAGCTTCTACATGAATTCCTGCAGGGAAACAGTGCACACTCTATATTAATATCCCATCTCCATTTGACTCTGCAATTTCACATATTAATTGATTAACAGCAGCCAGAAGGAATGAACAACAAGAACACCAGGTCAATTTTCTAAGGCCTGGCCAGCACATAAAGGGCTTAATGGACCTCTGTCTGCAATGGACCCAGCCTTGACCTTACTGAAAGTAATGGTAATGTTGTGCTTGTTTCAACTGCAATTAATAGAGATTCAATAGTTATACCTCAGGAGAGGGGATCAAAAGAATGTGAATACCATAATGTCTGTGCTTCATAACTAAAAATACTGATTTTTACATCCAGAATTGCTTGGCCAAAGCCCGTTCAGAAACTACCAAATGATATTCATAAATGAAAAAAAAATTGAGCTAAAAGCAAGATAGGAACTTCCTTATTTTTAAGACTAGCATGTACTCTTCCCATCCTCCCAGAACACTGCTTTTGAACTCAGAAATCATTTCTTGGCACTTAGACAGATCTGTAAGCAGTTTAAATCATGTTAGTTTAAATCAGTTTATACACATATAGTTGTTTACATGAATGCATTTCTGCAGAAGTTCCCATGTAGGGTCATTTTTGCAGTCATGAGAAATCTGTCCTCCTCTGTGCTCCTTTCTCTAAGAAGATTGGGAAGTGCAATTTTGCTGGTTAAAATGAGTCACCTGGACTCTGCAGGTACGTCCAGGGAGGCCCCATGCTGGCCTGGACTAGACATATCAGGGAGCAAGAAGACCACAAAGATCACTCATGTCCTGATGCTCCCTCATTGCCTGTTTTCCTAATGCTGCATCCTGCTGGAACTCCCAGGTCTCCTCAGTAGTCCCTGAGGGTTGTTGTACATAGAAGGAGTCTCCTCCTGGCTTGTTAGGATAAATTATAAGCACTTTCTTCTCTAAAATGTAAGGACAAAGCCTTGTGTGCCAGTGAATGAGGTGCAGAGCTTCCGTGGGGCTGCAGGCCACTCACCCTAATGCTGGTGAGGGCACCTTCCTCCACTTGAGCAAGTCAGAGCATCTTTGATCTCCACGGGTAACTCAAGGGCCATCAAGAGTGAGAAAAGGAGTGTCTTCTCCTGCCTTTGCTCAGTGTGTCTTTAGTAACTTTTTCCTAGGGAACTAAAATAAAGATGTTGAAAGGTTTTTAACTGAGCCAACCTCTCACTTCCCTGCAGTTAAAACTACTTCATAACTGAGATGCTCCTACCAGCACTGCACAAACAACTATTGTTTTCTAGAAGAAAGGTTGTATATATAAGGATTGTGCTATAAATCATCTTTTTCATTACATGTCTAATAAGCATGAGCAAGTATCAGGCAGAAAAGTTCTTAAAACTTTAAAGTGGTCTGTAGACTATTACAGGGTTATTCAGGGCTTGGGATCAGGGTTTTCAATGAGATGCACTCTTTGTTTCATGTCTTGATTCCCAGACAAAAGTCATATGAGAAGATTTAAAATATTTGTTTCTGAGGTTGGTGTGTTGCTAATGAACACATAATCCAACCCTTTCTTAAATACATAAACCTATCTAAGTGATCTAGACATTTCTCCAGTTTTTTCAGTTGTTTAATTTATTTCTTACTCACAAAATTTGCATTTACAGTTGGGCAGGTTTCATTTGGCATAGCTCTTTTCATTCATGGTTTTCAGCTAACTGCAAACTGAGGTTAAACATTGGGCTATCAGTGGGCAGGGAGTAAGGCTGTTCTGCTGCACTTTTCCTCTTTGACCTGCTCAAGTCAGGTTGAAACAACCTGTCTGTGCTTGCAATGTCACGTGTACTAAGACAGGACAAGGATTTAACATGCAGTAGCATACCTGAAGAGCCTCACAGTGACTGTCCTGGTGGCAGAGGAAGAACCTGGGTCTGGCACAAACTACGGACATGGCTGGAAGACCTGTTGTTGCTGAAAAACAAGGACACACATGAAGTAAATCAGGAACACATCTAAGTTCCTCTGCTTCTAAGCCCTCTTAGCTAATAAATGCAATAATAATGAGCCCTTAGCCTTTTTCTCCCATTCTCTGTGTGTCTTGTCCATATACTCTGCAAATTCTTCTGAGGCAGAGACTGGCCTTGCAAGGCGGCTTGGAGCTCCAGAGACATGTTGGTCCCTTGGGCCAGAGGAACAGTGCACAACTTCAAGCTACTGCTTTGCTTTGAAATTTTGATGTTTTTAATGAAATGCTACATGTTATGTATTTCTAGCTGCTCTGTGGTCTCAGTGACAAGGGCAGAAGTGCTCATCACATGTACAGCAGTGAATGGGAATTCCAAACCTGCCCATATCCAACTCCTGTGCAGCTTACACTCTGGTTTTACCAAGCCAATCCATTCATGCACATCTCCAGATTCTGAAAGGCCCAACTAAAATATTTCTTCCATCAATAAGTTTTCTGACTCTAGTTCTCTTGATTCACCCTCTCCGATGAGCTGACACAGCTGTGCTCAAAGCCTCTCTGCTTTTGCAGTGGCTGAGAGATAAGTAGTTTCAAGCCAGTCCAGAAGCATGGGCTGAATTATCACCTCAGTAGCTGCCCAGTGCTTTTCAGGCTCTTTAGGTTACATGTGGAATATATGTGTGCAATTTCCCTTGCACCAAGTCAGGGGATGTGAGCGCTGCTGGTACTGGAGTTTTACAGGGACAGGAAAGGCTGTGCCTAGGTCCCATCAGGGTTGGCTCATTTCACACCATCTCTGAATCCTCTAGTTTGTTTAAGTAGAGCAAAAGAGGAAATTGAGGCTCTTTTTGCCAAAGTCACCAAAGACAGAGGGAAACAAGGAAAAGAAACACAAAATATTGATTTAAAAGTCTGTTTCCAGGCTCTGGTGTAAGGTGATATCAAATGACAGGGAACACACACACACATCACACCACTTCCTCTATCTTGGAAGATGACAGGAAGGATGAGGCTATTTTGCTTTGAGGATGAGCTAAGTTAAGCCCTTAAAATGAAACAAAGACAATTTGTAGACACTTGATAAAAATCCTGCGTGTGGCATAGAAAGTTTCCACTGCCATCCAATGGCTTTGTTACAATCTTATCTCCTGCTGCTGACTTATCCAAACAGCTGCCTCCTACCTACTTATCTCTGCAGAGGAGTGGGGAAAATCACAGTATATAACAAAGAGCTGTGGACCACACATGCACACATTCAGAAAGTCCCATGCACACAGGACTCTGAATTTTGATTCCATTACGAAATGCAGGATTTACCTTCATCTTGTTCTTGTTCCTGCTGCTATCATTTATACAAATGAGTGTTTACTCTCCATCAAGATTTTACTCAGGCAAAAGAACAGTTCTTACAGCTTCTAATGTCACAGTTCTCAGTCTTCCAGCTCCCTGGGAGCAATTTTCTCCATATTAAACTTTTCCCAATGGAACCATGATTGAAATGGTGCTTTCTATCCTTCTGATGAAGTGGAGCACACCTGAATGTCAAAGACACAGCTCTGGCTCCTTCATGCTTAGAAGGAAATTAAATAATTCCCTTCAGCTGGAAAACTTCAAGTCTGGAAAATGGTGAATTAGGGTAGCAACTCTTAGCCATGCTGCTGTGCTGAAGCATGTAAGTTTTGGGATGAAAGCTGCACCAGTGAGTCATCTGCTTTGGCCTTGCTTGAAGTATGTGCTGATCTCTTACATGCAGAACTTGTCCAAGAATAAGGTGTGCACAGAAGAATAAGAGTGCGTGAAAAGCCTATTTTATATCACTGATGTACACGTTACCCAGGGAGATAGCAAAGTGTCTATACTTAGGAATATTCAAAAGCCTTTTGGACATGTAGGCAAAAGCCTTTTGGACATGTGGGAAACCTTCTGTAGAACAGACCCTGCTTGAACAGTGGCATTGGACAATATGACTTGCCAAGGTCTCTTCCAACCTTAACCCTTCTGTGATCAGTTCTGTGACACCACTGGTATTGTGGTGGCCCTTGCAAAATTTCCTCCATGACAGAATGGGTAAATCTGTACTCCAGCAAATCTCCAATGCTTCAATGAGTTTCAGATTTTTGGATACCATGTATAGTCCCTTCGAGCTGGCATTGCAGCTGTAGGTCCTAGGGGAGTGCTGAATGCAGTTATGGTAAGCTGTGGCCCACAGTGAGCTGGGTCGGGTGCCAGCAGCAGTGATAATGTGCCAGCAGAGCTCTCTGTTAGCTGCCATCCTGAGCCCACTCTGACCCCACAGCACTCTTAGCAACTTGTAATTGCTTGGCTTGACAAGAAAAGTTTTCCTCTTATCTAGCTGAAACATTCTCCACCTGATGATTTTTCTCCAGCTTTTCTTGGTCTCTCATCTCCTGACATTAAGATTTCACATTCCCTGACCTCTTTGAGGAACTACACCATCTTTCTGCCATGCAATATCTATCAAGCCCAGTCCTGTTTCTCTACCTTCTCTGACTTTTCTCCCATTCTTACTCCTGGGGTCCCTCTGGCATGGAGGGATTTGAATCCACTGCTCTGACAAACAGTACAATAATTCTCATATTTGAGACCTCATATTTGAAAGCCACAAGTCAGTTTCCAAACTCGGCTGTAAGTCTATAAACCCAGTGTGATTTACCTTAGACTCTCAGGACTCACATGCACTAGGCAGAGGTCAGAGAGGGACCTCATAGGGCTCTCTCATGGAAAGGAAGATTTTCAAGAATGCAGATATGGTCTAGCAAGGTCCAGAGCACCCCAAGATACTGCTCTTGATCCTAGGAGTCCAGTTGCCCATCAGTTTACACAAGGTGTATCCATCTCCATGGAAGCAGAAGTTAGCCCAGAACATTGATTTTGTTGGAAAAGCTGAACATAGCTCAGAAATTTTCAGTTTATTATTCCCTTTAACTTCCAAACTGAATTTTGCCCAGGCCAAATAAAAATCCCTGCTCAGAATCTGAGAGTCACAATATTCCTTCCTGAGAAAGGCACTTCACTGTCCTCCCTTTTTTAGCCCTTTCCTCTGAATCGTCACAATCAAGCTGTCAATAAGAACACTGGACCTTTTTGGTCCTTTTTCACATAGGTCAGTTGTTTGCACCAGCACAATTTGCTTAATGAGAGGCACAGATCTCCACAAAGTGCTGGTTAGGCTTAAGTATTTATTGTGTATCCTCTGATGTTTAAACTGACTGAAATCCCATGCCTTTATTTTGTTTTTGTTCATTTGGGATCTGCTCCAGGGTCAATTTAACCCAAAAGCAAGAGTCATCCTAAACAGTGAAAACACAGGACCAAAGAGCCATAGCAGTTTCTCAGTATGCAATATGTTTATTTGAAATACAAACTGTAAAGTATAACAAGGCTTCTACTAATCTGTACTGTGAAGGGGTGAAAAACAAAGATCAGTGGAGTCAGAGGCCCACTCAGTCATCTGGAGGCACAGATGCCAATTCTTGAGTTTCTTCTGAAAGAGCCGTGATGTTTCCAGTGTTCTCCTGAGAAATTGTCTGTACAGCCTCATGAGTGCTTAAGGATCTTGGCTTTCTCACCTCTGTGCATTGAGAAGGAAAAGGTTGCAAATGTGAAACCTGAAAGTTCAAAGAGAAGAGATCAAATAAATCAGACCTGAAATCTTATTATCTTAAAATCTCCTGATTATCGGCCCTGGCCTGCTTGCAATAAGCAACACTGCAAAGGCTGATTCCAAATCTGAACTCAAACTAATCCACTGAAGATATCTGCATTCTTGGGAGATGCAGCAGGAGAATCTGGGCCCCCTCTGCCAGAAAAGCAATAGTGAACCTGACAAGGAAGGCCTTTCTGGCTTCATTTCTGCATTCAGATTTAAGGGAAGAATACAGATGATTTTTGAGCTGTCTGAAAATGACGATGCTCTTTGAAACCTCTTGCTAGCATTGCATTAAGATGTTTTCAAGAAACTTCCATGCCTATAAAATGAGATTTTTTTGTTTTGTTTTTAAAGCAGGAGTTTTCAAACAGATCATCTCAATTTAATAAGTTTAAGAGCAAGAGATTTGAAACGTCTCTGAAAATTTGCAAAATGTGCTGGAATGGATCTTCCCAGCAGGTGGTTTAACTATGCTGGACAATTCTGTATAATGAAGATAAGTCCTGGCTATACAAGAGGAAGTTTTCAAAAATAATCATTTTTCACGGACTGTTAGTATCACTATTTCATAAAGTCAGTCTTGCTTTATTTAAAGGCTCTCGTACTAACACCTTTTTTCTTAACTAAACCCAGCATTTTCCTGACCACCACCTTTCTAGTGAAGCTCTACAAAAGCGTTGTAATGAAACGCAAATCCTTCTGAAGCCTGCCTGGTTTCAGATTTCGTTATGAGCCTGAAACTCGACCCACGTTCGTCCAAAAGTTCAGTAAGGGTTCGTGAACTTTTCTAGCCCAACTGGATTGATTTATGGTTTTGTGTCACAGCTACACACATCACATGGCTGCAGCATAAGGCACAGCTTGGAGAGCCTGAGCGCCAAGCCAAGCAAATCAGAACCACGGCCTCTCCTCTTCCACCCTCTCCTTTTCCCAAAAAGGGTGGATGCTGACTGTACATCCCCAGCGGCTTTCTGGGCCATCATCAAGTACAAGAACCAATCTTTAGAAAGGTTTAAGGCATCTCGTTGTGCTGACCTGTCAGGAAAATGGTCCAATCTCACAGGGACTCTGCCAAAATTAAAAAAAAAAGAACAAAGCAAGAAAACAGATGCTCAGAGTTAAGTATCTTAATTTTTATTTTGTTGCCCAAATAGCTGGGCTGATGTCCATATATGGCTGAGTGTACAACAGCTCCTGGTTTTAATCAGAGCCGTTGTTTAGATGACCAAGTACAAAGAGGAAGGAACCTCATGCTGGTGCTCCTTGGAAAAGTCTGTTCTTCTGCTGCAAGCAGCGCTGCTGGCTGCCTTCCCACGGAGGATGCTTCCTGAGGCTGTAGGCAGCCAGCAACCCTTAGTGACACCTGGGGACACAGAGTGACAGATGAGGAACTTGGGAAGTTATAAAGGTCCAAGGGTAGTACCTTCCCCACCTGCCACCTTCCTGCCTCCCAGCCCTGGTAACAAACAATCTGTTCCAGCCAAGGCATGCAAAAACTGTGTCTGTTCCTAGCTGATGTGGAGTGGGTCTCCAGCCCTTAAAACACTCTGCAATTTGCTCAGTGTCTCAAGAGAACCCCCTCTGTGTCTGATGGCACTGGGGTGACTGAATGCCATCACTCCCATGCTCTGTCCATTTGCACATGGATTTGGATTTTCTGATCTGGAAGTCAGGGGTGGTAACCTTGTTCCACTCCAGCTTCTTGGGATTGGGTAAGCACCTGTGCTGTTAGGATGTGGTGACAGTCCACCATCCTGTCAGGGAGCACAGAGCTGCAGGAGGCAGTGGCACAAGGCCACAGCCCTGGCTGTGCCCAGGCTCAGCCACTCTGCTGCTGATTGCACAGCTTTGAATTGAGAGGCAGCACCGGCTGATCCCTGCAGTAATGTGAACACAAACAGGGTTGGCTTTCTCTTAGTGGGTAGCCTGTGCTTCTTTCCCAGAGCATCTACTGCTGTCCTTGAAGTGGGGGATCCAGGCCAGATGCAGTTGCAAGTGCCTAGTGGGCACAAGGTGCCCTCCTGAGTGTCTGCTTTGTCCTTGTCGGGAGCCTGTCAACCTCACCCACTGGAGCAGAGGTGGATGCTGGCCAAGGGATGGTGGGGAGGCTGGACCAAGGCGCTGAGCTGGAGGAGTCAGTTTCCCATGTCAGGAGTCAAGAGCAGAAAGCGCAGTGAAGGCTGGTGCTGCTGTTTCAAGGATAATGAAGGTCATAGCACCTGGTGAAAACCAGCAGTAAAAATGCTATCAGCTTTAGGGTCTCTCGGATTCAGCCTGGGCATGAACAAAGGAAAGGGAGGAGAGATTTCATGCTCCTCCAGAAATGTACAAACTTGAATGTAAAGAGTCTTCTGGTCTCTCTGCAGCGCCTTAGCACTCCCAAAAAGGAACCACAGTGAATTTCAGTGGCATCTGCCAAGACACTGCTGCCCCGTCACACATAAGGACAGACCAGCTCCTTCTTGCTCACTGATGCCTCTGAGCAGGAGAGGAGTTCTCTGTGTCAGCTCAGCAAGTGAGCAGAGGGCTTCAGCCCAGTCCCTGGGCCAGGACTTTCCCTTTCACTGAGAGTCTTGGATCCTCTCTCTCCAATCAGGTTAATGAGTAGAAAGGAATTTTTAAAGTATGTTCCTAGATCACTTCTGGTTTATCCTCTGGGTTTCCTCTCCTCTGATGGTACCACAATGCGGCATCTGCCATGTTGCCAAATGTGGAGGAGAGTAGGCTCCAGCATGCACAAACAGAGTGTGGTGTCTTTGGCAGCTGGTGGAACAACTATCTCAGGTTTCCTTTCATTTTAATGGTTCACATACCTCTCTCCATGTCTGTGTCTGATTTTCAGGGCATGACCTTGATTTTACATCAAACATTCCCTACGTCTCTCCTCATCCCACTGCTGCCTGTCTAGATTACCAATGTTAGAGCTGATCTTTCTATTAAAATGCTCGGATTTTATTATTTTTCTAACCTAAAGCTCATCTAAAATGCAAAGCCTTTTTCATCCTTTCCTAAAGGGCTCCTGCACTTTGATTGCCACTCCTGTCCTCTGCTGACAGAAAGCTATGAAGTGAGGTGCATACGCCTGGGCCGAAGCTGGAGGCAGCCATCTAGCATAGATATCTGCTGTGATCCTTCTCTAGTTCATAAATCAACTCATAAACACTCCACATCTGGAGCAGTTCCTATGTCACTGGCAGCTGTTGCAAAATTAACACTGCTGTTAAAGTAGTCTTACTGGCAGCTCAGGTACATCCTTATTCCTCAGCACCTGAGTGCTGCTCATAAATAGGACTGAGGAACTGCGTGGCCAGTGTTTTTTAGTAATTGAACATTTGGCACTTGGTAAAGATGAGGTTCAGATAATTAAAAGTAGATAGTAAAAGTGGATAATTTTTTTTCTGATGTCGTTTTCAACCTGATACCCACTTTAGAGTGCTAGGTCTTTTCATACTGCTCATAGCACCCCAGCATCCTTCAAGAGTCAGTAGGGATGTGGTATTTTCCCCTTTTTCTACTTGGTAAATGACTGGAGATTGCCCACAGTAATGTTGGAAAGCAACACTGCTTGAGAGCTCAGTCTCACCCCCTAAACCAAGGTCACCTTCCCTCTCATTAGCTCTCATTTGGGGCATTACCAACTAATGTCTCTGCTTCTGTGTAGCTGTTACCAAGCTCTGTAACAGCAGGAGTTGTTGCCCACTGCAACTGCACACCCTTCTGTGCAGTGCCCTGAGCTCCCCTTTGCCTCTCCACAGCAGAGGTGTACACACCTGAGTTATGAAATGCCCCAAGACCTTCTCAGGTGAAAGGCCCTGCCTGCTGTCTCTGTGGGAGACATTCCCCTAGTTAGTTTACCCAGTGAGTAATCCAGCATGGAGGCTGTAAGTAGTGAATAGAAGTCACATTTCCAGCCCTTGCACATGAGCAGCAGTCAGAGTAAGTTTGCACTGTCCTTGAATTGTAATGACAGCTGATCCAAAGATCCAAGATTTAGAGAAACATTGTACTTATAGTCAAGTACCAGAGCTATTGCCCCAGTAGTACTGGGTCCTGAACTCATAGCCTGCGGGGACTCTAAACCTGTTTTTGAGTTTTCCTGAAAATGGTTAGATATATTACAAGGGATAAAACCTTCTCAGGCGATAGAGAGTGTGGCTAAGGGGAAGTCAACCTGAAAAATCTTGTGAGAGGGCATGTTTACAAAACAGCAGTAAGCAAGACAGAAATATTAAAATATTAGGAGTAGAAATGTCCCTCCATTCCCATTTCCTAACTGTATATGTAGGAGTGCAGGTAGATGGAGAAGTGGGGGTGACAGCCTATGACAGGTCAGCCTATGTGAGCCCTGCTTAAAGAAGGCTCTGCCACCAAAACCCCACCATGAACTCCCCGTGCTCTAACCCAAGGGGTGACCTCAGTGAAGTTCAGCCTGGTGCAGGCAAGATGTTCTGGGAAGATTCCCCACCCTGCCCCTCAGGGCTCTTGCCTGCTGTCACAGGCCCTTACTAATTGGATACATCTGACCTACCGGTGTCTTTGAAAGTCCTCCAAGGATCTGTTTCAAGAAACACATTTGGTTTCACACTGAATTTACAGAGTGAAAGTTTTACCAGCTGGAGCAGTCTGAACCAAAGCTGGTCTTTCCACAAAGAACAAATCACATATTGTATACAGATCCCTCCTGGTTTCAGCTTTCCTCTCCGCCTACTCCAGGCACTCACAGGCAGAAGAGACTGGAAATTGTGAAGGTCTAAACCCCACTCTCTGGGGGCAGAGTTATTAAAAGATCAACAAGTATTGATTCTGTTTTCTTGCCCTGAAGCTTTGCATTGGACAGCTTTTCCAGAAATTTCCAGCCACAAATAGATCACTATTAAATGAAATGTTCCAAATGTGAATGGAACAAAGAAGAACAAAACAAGCTTTAATCCTGTCCATTCCATATTTTGTAACGGCAGAAGGCTTATTTCAGAGAACATATGCTTCTCCCCAGGTTCTGAGCACTTCCTAGAGGAGGTGAAGCAACACTGAGTCCCAGTTACTGAGCAGAAGAACTGGGGCTGGTGAGTGACTTGCATGAGGAGATTTAGTAACAGAACCAGCAACAAAATCTGTGTCTCCTAAACCTGAGGATAATCCCTTATCTCTCCTATCAGGTTTCATCCCCTTTCTGTAGGCAGCATTGCTGTGTGGGGATGGATATTTTATATTTCAATTAACCTGGACTTAGTAAAAACAAGAAAAGCAGCATCTCTTGTGCCTTAGTCCTCATCTAGGTGAGAAGAATGACCCAGACAAGAAAACTCATTCATTTGTGTGGCTGAGCAACATTCTGAATAATTTATGCTTTGCAAATTATATATCTGAATGATGTATCTGAAAGACAATGTTGATTACACACATTCAAAAGTCAAAAAGCATTCAGCCAATTGTCATGCAGATACATAAATTCAACAATCCCCATAAAGATATCCATTAAAAAATGAAAAATGAGTTGTTACATCAATATTAGCTCATTTCTAGATGGAGCTGGTGAAACTGTTAATGACAATGCAGAATAGTTTGATTAATATTTTTGTTCTGCTCTTGGAAAGAAATAGATGATATGTTGAGATGACATAAGGATGATAGAGTGCTCTCCAGTGCATCACTGAGGAGAATGACAGACAACAGCTGTTCAGGATAAACAATTTTAAATTGCAAAGTGCAGGTAACTTATACTGTGAAGTCTTTAAAGAATGGTCTGGGAGATGTTTTGCTTGTTGGCATTCATTTTTAATAACCCCAGGGGTGCCAGCAAATTTCCAGAGGCCTAGAAGAGGTCTAAGTGTATGCCAAGGCTTTGAAAAAGACAAGGTGGAAATATTTGACGTGAACCCCAGACCAAACAGAGAAGATGACATGGGATTCATACAACAAGTACAAGTACAAGTACAACAAAAATAAAAGTGAGAGAGTGTCAGCACCATGAAACAGTGTTTCATGGAAAACAGTTCTCAGTTAATTTTCTGTTGGTTTGGCAATAAGTTACTGATACTTGAAGCTGCCTGGAGGCAATCCCTGGGTGAGGTAACACTGGGCCCCACACAGCACTTTTGGGGGAGAATGAACATATTGCAACAACTCCAGACAATGTATGAAACAGTTGAGGGGCTGGATGTCCAACAGGTCCTGATGGAGGTGGCCACACAGGAGCACTTCTGGTGGGGCTCCCTGGGCACCTCTTCTAGACCTGACACTTTGCAGCATCTTCTTCCAGTGATTTGGAAAGAACGGCTGCTGCTCCTGACAGAACTTGCAGATGACTGTGGGACAGGCAAGGAACTGAGGGGGGTTTGATGATCCTAGACAACGAAGACAATTAGGAAGTTAAAGTCATTCAGACAAAATGTTCTTCAATAAAATTAAACAAAACATGTTGTGGAAGAAGCAAAGAAGACAGCTATGCCTACTGTGTATGGACCTGTAGCCTGAATTCTCATAGCCTGAACTTTGCCTTCCTTATGAAAAAGCAGGACAGTGTGAACCATGAGGTGATGATACCAGAAAAGAGCTAATGGGCCCTTGGAGACAGTGCTGAAGGGGCAGGTGTGGTTGTGCCAGGACAACCAAAAAGCTGATAAATCCCTGCAGCAAACTGCTGGAGGAAAACGGCGCTCTCCATGCTGGAAAGTGACTGCCTGAAAACTTCATCAGTGCTGAGGTGAAAAGGAAGGATCCTTTCTTCTTTTGGCAGCATTTTTCAAGGAGGAATTACAAGTGGTAAAGTCACTCAATGCCATTGCAACCTGCAATGTGTACCACAGCCACTGCCTCACTTTGATCCCACCAAAAACCCATGTGTGAGCTTTGCCTGGATTCTACCCTCAGCTGCAAAAGCAGCTGCTGTGTTCTGTCTTCATTTATAACATCCAGGACTAATCTCATGCCTTGAAGGGAAATAAACAAGAGGACCCAGAAAGGGTAGTCACTCTTCTTACCATAAATTTGGGTTCAGGCTCAAGTATTCTTATTTTCTGCTGTAAGCATCCTATGACACAGCTGGAGGCTGCTCCTGGGCACAAGTTTTGACCAACTTGTAAGAAAGGGATGGAGAAGTAACATATGTGGACATACCACTGGCAATGGGGAAAATTGGTCACTACAATTAAACAGACCTCATCCAAATTTTGTCCAGTTGTACTTAAATGGATTCTCCTTGTATTTTTTTCCCCATGAAGTCAGTCAAAACAAGAAATATGTGCATTACATTAATACCGCATGAAGGTCCTCAAAGTGCAAGTCTTGCAGGTTGGGAAATAGAGAGCACAGCAGCCCCTTTCTGCAAAATGCACCAGTGGGATTCTGAGTGGCTCCTGGGATGCAGCAAGCAGTGCCAGAGGGACAAACAGACTGTGCCTCACCTTGCATCCACTGACACAGAGCACTTTGTAGCATGCTTTACACACAAACTGCAGCCTGGTTGCCTGGTTGCTCCCTGATCATTTTCTTCCTCACTTTTCCTTGCAAAGACACATTGCTGACCTGCTAGTGCTATTTTTGGGTACTGTGTGGTGTGCAGTTAAGCTTCTTCATCCCAGTAACCCTGCACAAAGAGATGGTGCTGGTAGCCATGGACTGCATCATCCATGGGCTGAAGTTAGCATTTGTTTTCATTTAAAAGGAAACAAAAAAGCCACTGGCTTGGGAAGCTGGAGCAGTGAGGACTCCAGGTCCAACCTGCCAGATGGCAGCTCTGCACGGCAGTGAGGACGTTCACTCACCAGGGCCCCGAGCCAGGTTTCACCAGGTTTCACTCCATGTGCTCACAGCCAAGCTGTTCATCATCCCAGTCTAATGGCACGCACAGAAATCATGCAGTTTTGGCAAAGCTCACAGCACTGGCATCTGGAGGAGCTTGGATGGAGGCATCCCTGCCTGGTCCAAGTCCTGGCTTCAGATGATGAAGTATCCTGGAGGAAAGCAGACAGAATTCACAGCATCAGGCTGTAGGTGATTAATAAGCCATTACCAAAAAGTTGTGATGTCACAGACTCAAGCTGGAAGGGCAGGAGGTGCAGGTCCAATAGACTGATTTTGGAAAATAAACATCCACGTGTGGTTACTTTTGAATATCCCCCTCTGCAGTGTTGTCAACACAGGTGTACCACCACACAGGGGGCCTAGAGGAATAAAAGAGCCACAGCCAAGAAGCTCCTGGTCCATAAGGGGGAAAAGACTGAGGTAAAACAGACTGCTCAGTTTTGCCTGAGCTAAATGCCCTGTAAATCACTAGCCCATTCCTTCTCACAGACAAGAAGTCCTTTCAGTGACAGCACAGGCTAATGTCAGCTTCCTCGTCCCTTACACTGATCTAATTTTGCTACATCAGAGAGAAGCTAATGAACCCATCTGCAGCTGGAGTGTGCCAGTGTGAATAACCTAGTGAACCATTTTGCTATTTAGCTTAGATAATAGAAAGCCCTTTTTTTTAATTTCAGAAGAGAACTCCCTTTCATTCCATCTATGAACATATCGTCTTAGTGTTCCTGGGAGCAATGGGAGGACTCTGTCTGGTGCATTACTGAAATGCTGTCATGTTTATTAATATTCCCAAATTGGCCCAAGTCCCATGCACATCATTACACAGGCAAACAATAAACAATCATGCATTTAGTAAATTTGACATCCACCACGAAGGACTGGTTATTGTATCGTCGGATTAGCTACACATGCTGCCTCTCCCTGTATTCACAGCTCAGCAATACCAAACCCCTACAAAAGCCTTGGAGACTCCCTGGGTGCTGCTCTATTACCCTGCCTGGCAGATAAATGTGTGCAGGGGATATCAGTGTAAAGCATTGTGTGAATATGAAAGGAGAGGGGGAAATAAACTGCTTGTCATGCCCCAAAATAGGAAGGATCCAAGTAATCAGTGCATCCCATCTGCCCCTACATCCCAAGGTGCTCATTGAGATTCAGAGGGAAGCACAGCAGGGTGATGCTGGCCAAGGGCACCCTGGCTCAGAGATGGGCAGCTCTGAGCCAGCACCTGCTACCCTCAGAGTCAGATGCAGCCAGCACCTATCACTGCCACCATGAAGACAGAAAAGCCCCTTCATGATACCAGAGGATGTCATCTGTGGGAGAAGAATGGAACATTCAAACACAGGGCTCTACATCAGGAACAGACCTATAAAAAAACCTGCCCAAAGCAAAGCCTGGGATTTTAGTGTGCCACTCACACTTCTTTTCACCCCTGAGCTGCAGACAGGGATGAAGAGAAGGGGAGAAATTGCTGCTCATGCTTTTCAGGATTAGTTCTTTGAGAACAGAACAAATAAAGGCCAAAAACAAATGCCCCTTGTGCTAAGGGTTCTTGCCTCTGCTCTCATATTGCAATATAATGGGGAATTCCTCATCCCTGGTTGCACAAGTTGAAGCTCAGGCCAAGTGTATCAATGCTGCTGCCTCAATTTCCCACTCTAGAGCCCTAACACTGATCCTCAGGAGGGAAAACGCCATGGTGCCCCATGAATAACTTCATGCTGTCCCCACACTGCCCAGTGAGCCCACAGTGTGATGAGCCATTCTAGAAAGCAGTTTGTTCCTTACTACTCTGCTGGCACAAGGCACAGAGGGGCTGTTCAAGCCAGGACCAGTGTAATTCATTGTTGCTAGTGTTTCTGTTGCTGTGACTGTTAATGGGAAAACCCATATTTGGAATGAAGCAGGTGAACTGAATCCTTGGGAACACCTCTGTGGAATGGTTTTCTGCTTATTATCATTTAGCGTCTTTGGTAAGGACCAGCAATTTTATTCAGCTTTTTGCTGTCTGCATTACCCTTCACATTTCCCAGAAAGATGTACAGAAACCGGTTTGAGAGTCCTGAAAAGTAACATATTCATCAAGCAACCAAAACAGGATTTTGTAACAAAATTTCACAATCTAACAAATATTGTACCCTGACTTGTCTGTTTTTGGGAGGAAGCCAATTACTTGCAGGCTATGGAGGAGAGGGAGTTAAGGCACACCTGGAGTCAGACACAGGGGAGATGGGTGGACTTGGCACAACCAAACCTGGCTTCCAAATGCTGAAGCTCTGGAGTCATGAAGTTGCACCACCCTGACATCTCAGATTAAGCAAATAATCCCAGTGAATTGTTCGAGAAATGCGCTTAGACCAGCTTTGCGAGGTATTTGAGAGGGTGACACAACACTGGTGAACTGTTTCAAACCTTCCTGCTGTTTCCCTGGATGATCTCTAGCAAGTCACTTGTTACTCTCCTTGCTCCTCTCAAGCACTGTGTGGCTGTGAGAGCATTTGGTGCTCCCCTCTGGAGGCTGTGATTCTTTATTTGATGGAGGCTATAAACTGCAGTTTCCCTATCTGTGCACAAATACCACTCACCTGCACAGGAAAGGGTGGGAAGGACCAGTCCTGATTAGCAAAATGCTTTGCACTAATGTTTCAGAGGTGCTTTGAGATAGCCAAGGGTATGCAAATCACAATTAGCCTGCAAAAATTTGTATGAGAATCAGATGGTTGTTCTTGCCTTGTTTATTCATTTCATGACTAGATTTTAAGTGAAAGATGCTTAGCTGATCCACTAGTGCTTTTTGTTATATAGGACTTTTTATAATTTTTTTCCTTCCCCACCTTTGTCTGAAAAAGGGTATTGATTACAAACATTGCCAATTAACAAAAAGATCTGAGTCAGCATGAGTAGTGAGCAGTGTTATTTAGATGCTCTTCCCTGCTCCCTTCCCTCACAAACCCTGGAGGCCATAGGAAACTGAAGGTCGGGGGATGACAAAATCAGTCCATAACTCTGTCCCTAGTGGCTGGCATTCACACCACTGGTTGGGGAGAGAGCCAAGCATGTAAGGTATTTCAAGGAACCTCAATTTTAATATGTCCGAGCCTGACAGTGCATTAGTAGTGCATTAACTCACTTAAACTCATCTAAGTTGCCAGCTTTACTTTGGTTACTCATCACTCAGCTCCTTCTCCACACCCATCATTGCAGCACTTGAGGATGGCCACAACTGTGAGTCGAAAGGTGTCATTCTCATATAGAAACTTGATTTGCAGAATATCCAGACTCTCAGAAGTTGTAAACACGGGACAGCCAAGCATAAAGCCCTGTCACGTAATGAAGAGCCTACAAAAAACTGGAGAGGAACTTTTTTATAAGGGCATGCAGGGATTGGACTAGGGAAAATAGTTTTAAGCTAAAAGAAGAAAGATTTAGATGAGATATTAGGAAGAAATTCTTTATTTAGAGGATGGTGAGGTACTGGAACAGTTTTCCCTGAGAAGTGATGCTTGACCCATCCCTGGAAGCATTCAAGAACAGGTTGGATGGGGCCCTGAGCAATCTGGTCTAGTGGGAAGTGACCCTGCCCATGGGAGCAGGGGGTGGTTCTAGATGACCTGTGAGGTCCCTTCCAAACCAAACTACACCATTCTATGATTCTATGGTTTCTTGATCAAGAGTCTTGAACACGTTCGAATAAAGATAACATCAAGATAATATCTTGGCACCAGTGCTTCATCCTTGGAGTACAGAGAAGTTTCACCCCCAAACTCTTTGCACAGCCTCCTGGAAATCACATATCCCTGATGCAAACTCTTGAACCCTTTGCTGAGTATATGCTTTGACAAATCCACTAGTGCAGCTGAAAATGTGCTAGCACCTTATGCATTGTCCAGAAGTTCAGCTCTTAGCTAAATGGAAGGCTAGACAATTTCTCAGTTTATCTAGTTTTAATGCAGACAATGAGCAGCACAGCCCCTGAGCTTAAACAGGATGGGGTTTGTTCAAGATAGCCATTGTGTGCATGAAAATAAATGAGTAGCATGACAACTTAATCCATTTGTGGTATTTTGTCTTGCCAGTGCTGGACACAAAATTTCCGCTGAGGATCCACAGACGCATTGTTGCAGCAGAGATACTTTCGTGCCGTTGGAAAGCCTTGACTCCAGTGCCACTGTGTGCTCACACCAGCAGTGCTACAGCACCCCTGCCTCCCATGGTGTTAGCATCCTCCCTCAGCCCCTCTCCTCTGTGCTGAGTCCTGCAGCAAGTGCACCATCCCCTGCACAGCATGGTCAGGAGGATCAGCCTGTCCCAGGCATCTGGCTCCAGCTCCCAGGCGAGACTGGGTTTCGGGGCTTCCTCAACATCACAGTGTTACAGTGTCAGTGTGTTATCTGCCTTCCAATTCATAGTTGCTCATTCCTTGTCCCTTTGTTTCAAGCTTCGAGCTTCAAGCTCCTCTTCTTTCCCACTTTACTGCAGTAAACTCAAATCCTGGGGGCTTGTGGCTATTAAAATCCAGTCTCACACAGGAATGACCCTTGCACTTCATTTTTGGAGGGCAGAAGCAAAACTGAACCCGTATTTTTAGACATGTGCCATGCAAAGCCTTTGTAAATGCCTTTTGGAGAACAGGAGCAGCTTTCTGCTGGTCACAGCATCACAGCATAAGCCCTGTGCACCCACCCTCAACAACAGCCACTTTCTCTATGGCCAAGTTTCCCCCATGCAAGCATATATAGGACTGTTTCTGATGTCAGACCCTAAAGAGCTTCAAAATTTGTTTCACCTTTACAGATGAGGGACACAGTCCCATATAAGGTCAGCAGTTGTGCCAAGAGCACAACTCTTGACCTGACATCAAAAGCTTTAGCCTGGTCATGCTTTTCCTCTACAGCTGCCTTCTTCACTTGCTTTTCACCCACCCTATCCCTGCCTTCGAACTTTGAAGAGCAACAACCTCATCCAGATTTTGTTAAGGAGATGTTGTCACAAAACACCAATGGATTTTTTTTCCTTTGTTTTACTAGGTTTTGTTGTTATTACAACAACAGAAAACAAGACCAGTCTCTTTTTTTTATTTTATTTTTCTAATTTTGTTTGTTTTAAAAAACACATACCAGATTTTGTATACCAAGTTCCAGTGATGAGCAAACACTTACAGGATTTGTAAAGGCAGTTGTTTCCAAAACAGCTTTTGTCATGGATGCAGCCCTACAGCTGCACTGGAAGCAGCCTGAATGCCACTGCCCTCCCTGCTTGTCCAGCAATGTGTCAAGTCTCTTCCTGGCTGAGCAACCCATTTGACCTCACTGCTGGGTTTTACACCAACTTAAAATCACTGTAACAGAATCACTCTTGACTTAACACCTTTTTTTTTCTTCTTAAGAAAGTAAATTGAATTGAAAACTGCCCATGAGAAGTTCAGTTCCAAGGGTAAGGAAGGTGAGGTAATAAAGATTTCTGTAAAAGCTCAGATCTGTCATACTCCAAAAGTTGTGGTGCATATGGTAGCTGTGCCCTTTACTCTGGCAGAGTTAAGGCAGAGCACTCATTCATCACTCACTGAGAGCAATTTCATGCTGGGAAATAGCCAGGGGAGTGGTGAATCATCCAGAACACTAGAGTGTCACTCAGGCGACAAAGAAATGGAAAAAAAGGGCAGGTTTGAAAAATGAGGGAGGTTTTGCATGTCAGAAGTTTATGGTCATCAAAGTCTTCCAGGAAAGACCAGGAAAAAAATTTCTTCATGCACATTTTCAAATGGGCAATGTCAATTTATGTCTAAGTTATACCTGAACTTGAGCTCAGGAGTCCTGTCAGAGTCAAGAGAAAAAAGACAACACCAGTAAAGTGCAATTCATTTGCCCACTGTTAGAGGTGTGTTCCAGTTTGGAGTAACCCATACACAGAAATGTCTGTTTCTCTCCCTTGACCCTAGATCATCTGTTGAATACCTACATCACGTGTATCTAAGGCTACTGAATAAATTGCACCAGATATTTCTAAAGAAGAACACCAGCAACCAAGTCAAGTAAACTCTGTGCAGGTGTTACTTGGTGGTGAGCTGTTGTCCTTGACAAAAGCAGTGCTACTATCCCCTTCCTTTGAAACGTGGGTTAACAATGTGTATTTATTTGCAGCAACTACTTTTTTTTTAAAATTCCTTTTGGTAATTCCACCACATGTCTCTCATGAACCAATAAGCCACTGCTTTCTATTGAGTGAAGTCTGCACACAAAGAAGAGGTGCTGGTGTGTTTGTCTCAAATGTATACAAACATTCACTGGTTCAAGCTTCTTGTATAATAAGGAGGCAGAAATACATCCCCCTGGCTTGTGCCAGCAGTCATGAGCAAATAACACAATTTACCACTTTATAAGGAGACAAGAGACACTTTGCCTGTATGTTTGCTCTCGTGTCCTTCCCAGCAGCATCCCTGCACCATGGCCCCTATCCACATCCCAGCAAAGGCACATTTTGTGCCTGTCCGGAGTGGGATTAAGCTCAGGCCCTGAGCAACCTGCGTTACTGCAAATGCTCGTTGGATTTATTTATGCCTGTGGCATAAATAGCTCCTTCTCTGGGCAGGACACGTAACGCCTCTGGAATTCAGCGAGAGGAGACGCAGGCACAGGCGCGGGCAGTCTCCGGCACAGCCAGGCACTCGTGTGCAGGTACACACGTGTGTGGGCACCCCTGCACAGCTCTGCCAAGGCTGGCATCTCTCCACCAGCGGGCTCTGCCACTGCCCACACCTGCCAGCTGCCAGCCCAGCCCACTGCAAACCACCAGAGGAGCTGTGCTGCTACAGCATCGCTGTAGCAAATGGGATTTGGCTAGGAAAAAAAGCAGGGTATAGGCTGCTGGTTTGTGAATCTGCAATCTGTAAACATTAGTAGGGAGCAAGTCTGTCATTGCACGTGGAGAAAAGAGGTTTCTGCAAGAAGGATGTCATGAGAGAAGAGGGAAGTTACTTTGCTCAAATTGTGTTATACTTCATTTTTTTGTCTGTGCCTTTGATGCCTTCTGGAGGCTGACCTGGAACAGAGACTAGACAGAGCAAGAGGGAAAAGTAGATATTTATTAAAAGGCTTCAATGGGTACACCTGGGCCACACAAGAGTCCAGCCAGACCACACCCAAGATGCCCCAAAATGGTGGCAAAATGGACGCCAAATCATGAGGTCCCACACTTTTATAAGTTCTGGTCCATTGGCATATTAGAAACAATTGTCCAACCATAGCTTCAGGTTATGAAGCTCCATCCTCCTGGTTTTTTGTTCTCACTTCACCGCTGTTTTCATTCTTGGGCCTGAAAGTTGTCCTTGGTGTCGAGCTAGAGAAGGAATTGTTTTGTCTCTCTACTCTGTGAAGAGAACTCAGTAGCACTTAATACGAAACTTAAAGCTACCCACTGAAACAGCACAGGATCAGGATCTAAAAAATATAAAAGCTAAAACCTAAGGCATCAACTTCACTGTTTTGTTTCACACACCTGGCTGCCATGACCACTGAATACATGGGAAACAGAGCTTCCAAAAGAAAGTAGCAACAGGAAAAATAGACTCCAAAACACGATTGGCCCCAGAGGAAAACTGATGATAGGGATATGCCATTGCCCTGGAAGGAAATAAATACGCTATAAATAGAGGAATGACATGAAAACTGTGTTGAGTGTAAACAAGTTGACTTGGAGCGTACCCGCCCCAGTGTGGAGAAAGCATAAATCCTGCCCCTCAACTTCTGCACAGCTGAGGGCTCTCCAAGCTCCTACAGCAGGAAGATACACTAGACACAGAGGTAAAAGTGTTCTATGAATTTCATGTAGGCAAAGTAAAACTCTCTTGGAACTGACATGCCAAGTGGTTGCACTCAGAGTGGTCAGAACTGGCAAGGGGTTTCTTTGTGCTCTCCCTGCTCAGTGTACCTGATCCTGCAGAGATCCTGCTCTGGATCAATTCAGAAGGAGCAGCAGGGGCTGTTAGGAGTGCCAGTCCTGAGCTGTGCAGACCTGGCCCCTGCTCCTGCTGCCCAGGCAGCCAGCGGGAGCCCTGCCTCTAACACACCTTGGGTCTGCTGGGAAAGCTGAGCCTCTTGGCAAGGCACCTTGCACGCCTAGCTGAAAATAGTGCTGTTTTTGCCAAAACATACACTCAGGGCTTGGATTCAACAATGCTGCATCAGCAGCTCGTAATCAAGTTGACACGGGCTGATTGTTTATTGAAAGAGAAGGGGGAAATCGTGATCTGACCGGATTCAGTAAAAACCAAATAAGCCAGAGGAGAGGAGCTGGGTTTACTTGCACATGACAGGAAATCTTTTCAGTGGACTTGTGACAACTCAGACCTTGACCTGCTGTCTCTTCTGCATGCAGCCAGGATGATGGGGTGGTCTGTGAACTTGGGAAGGACTGGCGTGAAGTCTGAGCAGGATGCGAGGGAGGAGCGAAGCACTTATTTGTGCAGCGCAAGGCGTGTGTGTGAGCTGTCAGCAGAGAAATGGGGATAAAGAAAATATGGAGGGAGGAGAAGAGGCATGCTATAAATGTAATATGTAAACTGCCAATCACGGCCGTGGCAGTTTGTGCTTGCGATACATGGCTTTCATCTTTGCTCTTTATTTTATATTCATTTCTTTCCTCTTTGGCTCAAATGAAGTCAGTTCCCCCAGGGTAGAATATATTGGTTTTCCAGCCTCCTCTGTTTACTGTCCTGGGTTCCTGGATGAAGCTGAAGCAATATGTCTTATTTTCTAGTTTTCTTTTAGTTTTATTCTTGAGATCTGAACTTCTGCCTCCCAGACTGTCTAAGACGTAGCTGCCTATTCATTCTCCTGCCCATGGCAGGATTCTCTGCATGGGTCCCTCCTCTCCTGAAGGGCAGATTCCAGTGTTGTTGATGTAGGGACTTGTTTTCCAGAGCAGCTGAGTTATCAACCTTTCTTGATCCTCAGCTGCTGAGCACTGTGACTGAAAATCTCATGGCCTGTGACATCTCAAGATGACATGGGGGAAGGGCTGCTGCCCTCAAGCTTTCCACCTTCAAGAATTCCCTGCAGTAGATGGGACCTCCTGGAGAAGGGCAGCGCCTATTCTGATAAGCAGTGGAAAGAGGCATCTGGTAACCATCATGGAAGAAGGGTGGGAGAGGGGAATTACATGCAGACTATGGCCCTAACCAGGAACCAGGAGAGGCAAGCTGGGCTTCAGGGCAGGACTGGGAGGCATTCACACCCTTTCCCAGAGCAAGGTTGTCTCAGTCTGTGGCAATGGTTTCCTCAGCAGTCCCCAGCATGCTCCTGGGTTTTTCTGTGCTTTCTACATCTATCTGCTCCTAATATAAATACCAGGTTGCTCCAGGGCAGGGAGACAGCAGAGTCCAGACCCTGGGGCTGGCTGTACTTGATCTCACTGTTGAGCTGTTTCCAGCACGAGGCTCTGTGACACATAGCTGAAGGTGGCTGAGGGTTTTTCTTTAACCACAGTGGAATGTGTTCTTCACCTTATCGACTCAGCCTCGGGGGCTCCTCCTCTACCATGATTAGTTTACTAACACTAACACGTGCTGGCAGGCTACATCTCCAAGTGCCTCCTGCATGATGTCACCCTTCACAGGTTTAGCTTTGAGCCAGGATGGATCCTGCCTGCTGCTAGCACATAGAGGCTGACCCCCCCAGAATGACAGCATCCTATGCAAGCACTCTCCCAGCTTCCACTTGAGAATGGAGCACAGAGGCAGACATTGCTTCTCACTCCACAAGTGCACTGAGAAGTGTCTAGTGGTGATTCACAGATCAGAGCCTTTCCTGCAGTGGTGGCTCTCAGCTCCTCTCATCTCACAGTAAAGGGCATTTTTTGCACCCAGCTTCAGCCAGGAAAGCTTGGTCAGATCACCAAGGAAGGAATATTGCATGGGAAGCTCCTAAGCCAGCTTTGAGTCTCTGGCTGTCCTCATAAGGGCAGAGGAGGAAGCAGGAGCCTGCATAGGACTTGTCTTCATCAGGCAAGGCTGCCTTGAAGGTCACCTCAAGCATCCTGCCACCATGTCCATAAAAATCAAGCCTGTGTGTGTTTCTAGAGCCAAGATCAGTGTGAAGCAAAGATTATTCCTCCTATTGCCATGGCAATATAAATCAAGTCATGTAACAGAGGGCTAAGACAACTTTAATGCTAAGCTAGTACCTACCTGACAGACACCACTGAGCTGGAGCTCACAGACAACTGTGCCACAAGCTCTCAGTGGCAGTAGTGTGGCACTGGTCCACACCACGAGCTGTGGCTCAACACATGCAGTCTGAGGAACCAGTGGATTTTGCTCAGATATGGATATCCAGGAGCCTGAGCAGCCACCCTAAGGAGGTGATAAACTGCTCACAAAATGGCAACATCTCATGTAGGTCTCAAAGTTGCTACTCTTAAGCTCATCCTCGTTTTTCTCGGCTTAGTTAAAGAATTGGAAAAGCCCAAAACTGTTTGCAGACTCTGGGAATAGCACAGTGTTGGTGCTGAGCTCCAGAAAGTGCTTTTTGGTTTGCTATTGATAGAACATCTCCTCATTAAATTAATGGAAAATATAACTGAAAATGAAATAGCTTCATTTTTATCACATAATCTTGGGAGGGAAAACAACTGCTTGGGTGCTGATGGCATTCAACACTATTTGTTCTATAGAGCTACCAAAACACTGCAAAACAACATTTCCCAAGGATATCACCTGACACAAGCCATCAAGGCCTTGGCATCTGGATCTCAGTTCTGAAATTGGACTCTCCTCTGTGTTTTTTTGGTAAACTGTCTTCTTTGCATGCTGCAAAGAAAGAGACAGACCTTTTTGGAACTTTTTTCCAAGTCTGTCAACTTAGTAACTTCTGGATCTACCATTTCGTGCCAGTGAGAAACATGTCTGTCTCTGGTAGGACCAACCCAACCCAATGATACAGGCAGGCAGCACAAAGAAATCAAATAAAAGAGTACTTTGCACTTATAAGAGGATCAGATGTTTTAAGGTGTGATACCTCCCCAAAAGGCCAGTTTTTGGAAGAGTTAGGCCAAGTTAAACAGGACGCAATCAAAGCTGAGTGGCTGCCCAGGGACAGGCTGGGTTTATGAATGACACTGGAGGTGGAGCCTCCCTGAGTCACCAGCTTGTCTTGTTTAACTTGGCCACATCTATGGATAACCCCTTGTATCGTGGCTCTCTTCAGCAGTTTCACACCTTTAAACAACTGCCTTTCTTTCATTAACTTATTCTCTTTAACTTTGCTCCAGATTAAATGGTTTTGGTCTGCTACATTTTCTTTTCTTTCAGTTTCAGACAAACCTATAAAGTGACAAGACTTTACTCACTGGCTTTCTACCTTGTGGTGATTAAAGCCAGTAAAGCATCCTGGCACAATGCAAGTAGGAAAAATGTTTGCACTGAGAGCAGACACCTCATCCACTATTGTACCTTTGGTTTATAGCTCACATACCAGAACTTGCAGACATCTGGAAACCTGCATTTTCCCAAATCAATTGCCAATAGGTCTCAACACACCACAAGCATGTCTATACCCTCCGTTTTCATCTGCACCACTTGTGAGTAAGTGAAATCTCATACATCCCTTAGAAAGGCAAAGCACACCACTTGTCTTCCCCTTCACAACTTCCTTTTAGCAGAGAGACATCATGTGCAGCAGAGATCACTACCATAGCCCTGGATATGAGCCCATAAATGTCCCTCAGCAGTGAAGCCCAGGCTTTCAAGCAAGACTTAGGGATTTTCTTCTCATCTCAGAGTATATTTTTAAGCAGTTTCTCATGGATAGCTTCCCCCTACATTGCTGTTACCTCACCATACTACATCTCCGTGGGCTGTGACAACAGCCTGAGTGCGTACTCTGGTTTCCCCTCTCCAGGAGTGTGCCAGATTTTTAACACATTGTTAGCTCCTGGATCTAGTCCCTCACCACACCATTGAGGGCCTGCATGTCTTCAGTGTGACTCCTGTTTCCTGTTTGTCCATGGTCCTTTTCCACTGTGACGACTCTGGCAGCTAAATGCAGCTTCCAGGACAATGAGAGCATTTGGTATCCATATCCACATCCCTCTTCATCTTTGCAGACTCAGGGAGAGGAAGGAAATGAGGTGCTCCCACTCACCACTCATGGTGTTGTCACAAGGCTGTGCCATCATGGCTACGTTATCCTGCCTGCTGGAATAGAATTTGACTTCTATTGTGAATCTGGCAGTGCTGGCTCCTGAGGCAGAATGGCCATGTAGCTGCCATGCATGGTAGGGCACAAAAGGTCTTGACATTTCAGATGGGTAACCTTCAGATTTCACTGTGCAGCTCCTTCATGTGCTTTGAAACTTCTAAAGAACATTGCCTTTCATTAGAATGTGATCACAAGATTTTGTTAGCAAGCTGCCTCTTTACTCTCACTGCAGGTAGTACGCTGTATTTGGAGGCGTTTGGGGGTGTCTGTGTATACTTATGCCATACTGCACACAGAAGGTATAATCAAAGGAGAGAAATTTTGTCCCTCAAAAGGCTCTTTGCCAGTGGTGCTGCTCTGGATTTGAAAACTCTCCTAATCATGAAAAAAATTAAGCCAGGCGTATAGGATGAGTAATCATTTCTGGGCGAGCAGATCTGCAGCAGCACACAGAAAGAAAGCACATTCCTTACATCTATTGCTCCTGGCTACAGAGTCACAACAGGAGCAGCCAGGCTGGCTAGGCCACCTCTCACCACAGGTACCTAGCTCAAGCTCATCAGTTACACAGCTGCTCCACATCTTGCTTATCTCCCAGTCCAGATGTTCAGGGCGCTGGACACTTGGAGCACTCTCCCAGTAGGGCGTTTCTGCTACATGCAACCCTCAAAAGCCTTTGGTATTGGAAGATGTTTCAGTAAAATTAATAGAAATGGCAAAGAATATTTATTTGCTTGGTAGCCTTTGAGAATTTATGAGAGGAACAAGATCCTGCTGTGCTAGGTGATGCACTTGAATAACAAACTAGCAATTTCCATTTTGCCCTTTCCCAGGAACAACAATTAGAGCAGGTCTTCCACAGTAATTTCCCTGCCTTGTTTGAAATGCAGATATGCTGACTTCTCTTTGCACTTAGCTTGGAAAATACTGTTTGTGTCTTTATTTCAATGATGATTTTGTCTATTTACGCCTCTACTTAGTATTCAATATAGAAAGAAAAAATCAATCACACTTTCTACCTATCTTATACCAACTGCACTAAGATAAAATGTTGCACAAGTAAAGATATTAAAAATTATTTAACTTACTACAGGAAAATAATTGCAAAATTCAACTGAGATTAATAGAACAAAATAAGCTTATCTGGGATTTATTTTGTGTTTTGTAGGAAAAGTAACTTATTCTTTATGATATATGTGCTGTGATCACATTGAACCTATTTTCTGTGTATGGAGTCCCATTTTTTCCAGCTATGCGGTATGTTGCTTGGCATACTTGGCCAAAAATACCTCTTCAGACATGATTTGGACAGAGAAGGGATGGAATGGCCTTTTCATACAGCTTGATGGATGTTTTTGGCACTTCAGTCTGAACAGTAAATATCATAAATCATGTCAGCAACACAGCCAGGATCCAAACCCCAAATGCACTGAAGCCCTAGGCCCAAATATTAGCCACCCATTGAGAGTGCTTCTGTGAGCTTATTTTGCTCTAAAGGACAATGGGTGACAAGAGGTGGTGGATGGCAGGCATGGCCTAAGCTTCAGAAGACTCAAAACACTCTAACATTTTTTTATACTGACAAAGAAGTAAGAGAAATATACGGGTGTTGCACACAATATTTCATGCAATTGATGTCAAATCTCACTATTTTCTGTCCATCCATCTTTCTGCCTGAATCATTGAACCCACGGGCATACTTGAGCCCAGCTAGTCCCAGGTCATAGAGTTCTTGATTTCCTATGGTTTTTGTGGAAACAAGCGATGGGATGGAAAGAGCTCAAGGTGCTGCCTGTCTAGAGGGTAAAGGCTGCAGCCTGAGGTGGACACTGATTCACTCTTTGCTATTTGCAGCTGAAAGATTTAAAGGGTCACTCCTTGCCCTTGAGAAGAGGAATTTAGATGGAAACAGCAGAACCTGTTAAACCACCGTATTTTTAAAAGTGTTTGCCATATGGAAGGTGCAGAGAGACCACATGCATTCTTATAGCACTAGCACTGGAGACAGCAGTATGAAGACAGTCTTGTTATTATGCACTACTCCTGTCAGGTGCACTAACCCAGTATTTATATGTAAGCATTGATTTGCACAGCTGAGTCTCTACAGAGCCTTTCATGAAGCTGCTGCTCTGCTGCACCAAGCTATTCACTCTCCAGGACATACCAAAAGGTTTCTCAAATACCTTCCAGTCCCACCCCAGACACATGTAGTCACACTCCAGAGCATATGAGCCATATCTGCAGGATTTTCAATCCACAATTTATGTTTCCTTTTAGTAAGTGCTAAAAGCAATATTTTAAAACACTGAATGGCCTAATGAAAAGGAGGTATGAGTTTTCAAGAAGACACTAGAGCTATCACACCCTTAACTATAATTGCATTAATAGCAATTGGATGCTTAAACCTGCTGTAGTTCACTAATTGCAAACCTTGTTTCCCCTTTAAAGAAAGTTGGGGGATTTTAAGGCTTCCTGAAGGGCTGTCAGTTCAACTCAACATCTGCGTTTCTTTCCTTAATTCCAAAAGAGCAAGTTAACTTTACTAATGTCTCAGCTGAGGGAGCAGGGTGTTTGCTCAGCAATGGGGGAACATGGGTTGTCTCAAATCTCCCTGAATCTCGGCAAGAGGAAGAAGGGGCAGAATTAGATGCAATGCTGTCTCCTCCTTTGTCTTCTTCTTCTTCTTCTTCTTCTTTCTTTTTCCTTATTTGCTTGGTCCCTCCTGAAGATGACTGGCTCTCACAGGGTTGCTGGGACTCCCTCTGTTTTCAAATAGAAACATTCATATATATAAATATATATATATATATAATTTTTTTTATTTTTTTATCGGGGAGCAGTGTGTGCATATGCATATGCACATACCTTTTTTTGCCATGGTCCTGTTGCTGCAGTAGAACCAGTGTCAAACTTCCCCTTATTCTGAAGTGAGAGAAGTTTACTGGAAACAATGGACATTGCACTGGAAATTTTTGTCTGCATGTTAGAAAATGGTTTTGTGCCCAAAGTTGTACCCTCCTACCATTGTCACCTATGACATGTCAATATCTGCAATTCCCTTATTCTCCCCCACCCTGCAACAAATCATATGGAAGGACACTTTAGAGCACAAAGTTCATCTCCCTCCCAGCCTGGGCTATACCAAGCATCTCCCTTCAAGAACCTCTCCCCAGAACTGTGTTTTTTCAGGGTGCCCAGGCATACATTTCTGAGGTTTTCAGAAGAATTGCCCTCTAACGCAGCGACGCAGATAAAAGGGAATAGTGGTGTGATACAGATCTTCCTTATTGAAGACAGATCCAGTCTTCAGATTCTTTAATGCATTTCAGCGTTATTTACTCTGACATGACACAACCTGCCAAGGTAAGATATTTCCAGTGAGCTGAGATATGCATTACCTCCAGAGGACTTTGCACCTCCCTGGAATTTGCCTTTTCTGCCATTTCAAAGAATCCAAGTAACATTATTTTTCACATACCTTCACTTTTTGAGCTCTGTTTGGGGCTAGAACTACAAATCTGAAATGCATCAGAAAAATTCAGTCACTTTGTTTATATGAGTTTCTCCATCCGTATTTTCAGACCAAAGGACGGCATGTATTTTTGGTATATTGTTTTCCTGAAGAAAATTAAATATCCATAGGGAGCTAGAATCATTTTTGAGAACAAAAATAAAAACGACAAAATATTAAGAAGTAGACAATAAGTCTCAGTGGGAGCTCAGGATCCACTTCTTTTCTGAAGCCTTCTGCACAAACTTCATAAAATGGCAGCTGTCCTACAGCCAAGTCAGTCACCTTGAAAATTTCTAGGTTCAGCGCATAAGGATTGAACTGTTGTATTTGCTGTCAGCTCTCATAAACAACTGATGGTTTTCAGAAGGTCTCCTAACAACAGGCTTGATCCTCATCTGATTAAAATTAAATTCTGGGCAGTGAAACCTAGTGAGTGGATAACATCTGAGGGTCTAGCTCACTGCCCTCATGCCAGTTACTGCATAAATGTGCCTTCAGTTAAATAGAAACTTTTGTTAAAAATATAACAGAAGAAATCAATGTGCAATATTCCAAAACTAATTTACTATTTTCTTTCAGTAAACACTGTTGGAGGAAATTAATCGGCATTTGCTGAGGTGGCTGTCCTTGAATAAGACTTTGCTGTATTGCGTTAGCAACACTGAACAATTCTTTGCAATCATGGTATCAAACAGTTTGATTGATAGTGAACCAATTGCTTCACTCAAAACCTGATCTGGACATGGGTCGCACCAGTTCTTGCAAGGGTTCTACAGCTCAGTAGCAGCCTCCACTCATCCTTACTGGCTAAATTATCTCCTCCTTTTCGTCCAGATACAAAGGTTAAAAATGATCCCTTTGATTTCCTAAGGCTTCTTCTGATTCTTTCTTCAAGGCTTTTTTCTTTGTTAGAGAGAGAACGAGGAAGAAAAAGGGAATAGAGAATCAAAAGCTGGAGGAATGCAGACATGTAATAATGCAACGATTTCCTTGCTAGGAGGCTTTTTTAAACCTCCCTGACTCCTCCAAATGGGCAATTCATCTCTACTCCTGTTGGGAAGAGCAGCTGAATTTCAGTTTCAGAAAAGCCAGGCATTGTTCGTGCAAGCTGTCTCTTCCCCGGCTCGGTGTAAGAGGCACCAGCACCCTCGTGCCCACAGAGGCAGCCAGGCTGTCCCTGCCACCAGGTGCCACCTGCCAGGAGACAGCTCTCTGTCCCCCTGCAGTCATCTCACTGTGTGGGCTCAGAACACACATGCAAGGTTTCAATTTATGGATTTCTGGGCTAGAGAGAGAAAGTGCTGCCTGGTAAGCCACTCTAAGCACCAGAGAGAGACTGAATAAAAAAAAAAAAAAAAAAAAAAAAAAAAAAAAAAATTAAATTCCTGCT
>VZTB01017134.1:210761-264612 GCA_013397245.1 Thryothorus ludovicianus | reverse complement strand
AAAAAAAAAAAAAGAAGCAAGATTAAATTCCTGCTTACTTGCAATCTCACCCCATACTGTGCTGCTTTTGAATTAAGCACTTCTCTGAGAGGCAACTGTCCTATTAGCATAACATATAGCATTAAAACATGGGGCTCTTCCCAGGGAATGCTTTATTGTGTGCATGCTTCATTTTTAATATTCATGGCCAGCTCTGTTCAGAACATCCTTTTGACAGAGGAGAGGCGCCGAGATAAGCCGTTGGGATAGTGGTTGTCCTGGAAACGGCAAGATCCACTTATTTTTAGCACTGAAGTCATCCAGTTAAACAAACTACATTATAGGGACATTGTGATTATGACACAAGAATAAAAAGATGTGGGGTGTATTTACAGTCCCTGCGACGATGTGACGCCTCGCCTTCGGCTGCCGGTGCTGGCTGCCAGCAGCCTGGCCCCTGTGCTGGCACAGCACATTGTGCCCTTTCCTTCTGGGTGATGGCAGAAGCCCAGGAATGGCCCAGGCAGGGTGGAGGGGAAAGCACAGCGTGTCTGCCCTCTGCCAGGCTGCAGGCACTGCTCTCAGCAAGCAAGGAGGATCCTCCTCAAAGGCATAGCACAAAACAAACGAAGGTATACCTTTTCAGGGAGGTATGCTACCAGGAACATACAGATCAGATGGAGATAGGCCATGAAATATGGGCAAACCAGGGCAGAAACAGGGAGTTGAAGGTTCTTTGTGATCCTCAGTGGTGCTGACGGTCTCCAGTTGCTAGTGTGCACCATCCCAGTGACTCCAGACAGCCTAGGAGCTCCACCCACAAGGTCACACCCAAGTCCAAAGGCTAAACCACAGGCGCAAGAGCTGCATCAAAAATGTGTTTCTATCAAAAAGTTTCCTTCCCACCTTTGTTGGGGCAGGCCTGGATTATAACAAGCAGCATTCTGCTGCTGATAGTTTGATCCTTATCCTTCGGGATGCACAGCAAAGCCACAGGTGTATGAAACCAGAAAAAGCAACGAAAGTTAACAGCAGCTTTTCCAAAGCTAATTAGGAAAAAATATTTGGGCCACAACAAAGCTTCTGTTTAAAAGCAGTTCTTGCTTTATCTAAGCCAGTTTGATAGTTCCCATTTCTTAGAGCACATGAGAAGAAGGCCTGACGTGAGATGAGCCCTCCTAGTTTCAGCAAAAGCAGTAGAATTTTTACTGCCATAAAGGTCTACTTGTCAGAGTTTGCAAACTATTATGCCCAGTTAGGTAGTGCTGTTTAGGTATTAAAGCACAGCTCTGACTCATTTTGACACACTGCTTCCAAAGTTTCAGGAACTGTTCTACTCCCACCTCCCTGCATAAGTTTTGGTGACATTTAGCAAAGCCCTGAGGATGTAACAGAAACATAAGAGCAAAACAGGGACAGCCACCTCCAAAGCTATCAGGTGGTGGTGGTCCACACCTCCCAGACAATACCCAACAAATCAAGTGTTACCTGAAACTTTGTGTCCCTGAAAGAGAAAGAAAAGAGGAGGGGAGTATACAGGAATAAAAAGTAAGGTTGAAAAAGCAAAGTAAAGCAAAATGGAGTGCACCTTGAGACAAGTTTATCTTTGATATGTAGAGAAAGATCCTTCTGAGTTCAAGGAAGCACATGGAGAAAGGGATAAAGACAGGAGAGGATCTGGAGCCACAGAGCACACCTGTATGGGGGAATTTCCAGGTAGAAAAAAGGATTGTGAGAAGACTTTGATACATGCATCAAACCTGGCCACTAGGGTTTATAGCATCTACAGTTCTGCAGGTTCCAACTCCTTGAAGCTGTCCAGTGTCCCTACCGCTTGTCAACGACAAGGGTTTTTCTTAGACCAGAGTGGAATTTGGGTGTGAAGGTCTTCCAGATAACATCTCTTAGCCTTTCCTGTGCAGAATACAGAAAGTTTTAAGTAAAACTACCCAAGAAAGATGGGCATAGCCACTCCCTGTGGGTAAAGCTGGAGGGATTCAAAGCTTTGCTGTGGTTGTTATATCTTAAAAAACAAAGTACATACCTGAAGTTCATCCTAACCTATCCATGGCTGTGGAAAAATGACTCACTGTAAGTTCAGTGTCTTCCTGGCACCAGTTAAAGTCGCTATTATAAATTCATCCAGGCAGAGTTACTGTTCTTGGAGCAGCTATTCCAACACGAGCTTCTCTCTCTGCTTCCAAGTAACGGCTCACACCCAAAATAATTTTGAAGAAAAATCTTTGCTTCCATCATCAGCATGTGCCTGCCACTGTACTATTGGTCCTTCACTGATGGGAACTGGGGTGGCCTCCTGTAAGCAGAGACAGCTGGTGAGGAGGGGGAAAGAGACACAAGGTTTTCTGATCACTGCATACAATTCCTGAGGGACTCTGACAACATCTCTTGACACACAGCACTGTCATCTTTGGTATTGATGATGCCAGCAGGGATTAGATTTCACATTCATCATAGTGCTAATGCTGTAGAAAATGAGATCCTAATGCTTTAATTTATTTGGCTCTAGCTTTTGTAAGACTTTTTTTGCTTCAGTAATGAACTGGCCATTGTGTAGCTCTGCTATCAGCAGGATGGGCTGCCAATGTCTCGGTGGCATGCTGTGACAGTGAGACTTAGCAGTGGCTCTCCTTGGGCTGAAGGAAGTTATCTGTCATTCTGCCTGGAGGAGGTCACCAAATCCTCTCCATCCTCCAAGTGGATGCAGGCATTTAGCACTGCTTGGTTAACTCCCAGGAGAGGGGTCACAGACCTACCCCATCATTCACGTGCAAATGCTGCCTGGAAATGAGTGCTTATGTTATGACACTGCATGAAGAACAGCATCCCACGAGTTTCTGCAGTCTTGCTGAGTGCCTGTCTTAAGCCCTTGGTGCAGGTATGAAAGACTCTTGTTAACAACTTCATGTGAATCCAGCAACTATTCCCCCACCAGCTGTGACTTCCTCAGGTACCTTCAAATGCCTCTGGGCCAAGAATTCCACCTTCTCCCCCCCAGGAATGTGCTTCTGTACATAAAAGTAGTAAGCAAAGCCAAACCACAGCTCTGCTATCTTATTTTGTGGCTACAACTATTTTTTATGAGTGGGGATATTTTTCTTTTCTTTTTTTTTTCCCATTAAAAACGGTGTTTATTTTAAAATAATTTCTGAGTAAATCCTCTCTCCTCAGTTTTTAGGTGCTTTCTTATTTTGCATCCTTTGTGCCTTCTTCTTCTCATGTCACTTATCTATTTTTTCACTCTGGTTGAGATGGGGGAACAAAAAAGAGGGAAATAAACACAAAAGCAAAAAGGAAATACTTCCAGTATATCTAGAAGTGAATACTTTCCAATATTTTTATTAATTTGAACTTACTCAATATATTTAATTATTTTTCTTAATCAAACACCTAGTAAGATGTATTTAAAGTTGTTTTTCATATGCTACTTCCTTCCTATTTTCACTACTCTAGCTCAAACAACTGACTGCCCTGGCAGAGATTTTTGCTGGGCTCTGGCTTTGGGTCCTCAGTCAGGGGCAGCAGCACTGAGGCCAGCAGACTGCCCTGTGCTCAACATGATGCCCAGGTGCTGCCATGCTCAGTAGGGCTTTTTCAGCTCCCAAAATTATGTCAGAGGACGGGAACTGTCAGCCATGAGCAGCCACAGCTAGAAGCTCAGTGCTTGACCTATAAGTTGCTGGTCTATCCATTAAGCTGTGTTTTCTTCCTACAATCAATTTTTTTTATATCTCATCTTTTGAGTCAAGGTGACTGTGCTAGTGCTAACACACAAATAGAAGGATGAGCAAAGAGCTAAATTTATCTTTTTTGTGCACTTGGGCAAGGGGAGGCAAGGAGTCACTGTGGAGCATAGTGTCCTCCATTACCAGGCCAACCCTAACCCTAACCCCATTTACATGGAAACAAACAAGCAAATGGCACATGGAAAGAAGGAAAGATTCTTTCCGATCGTATCTTTCGTTTTCATGTGGTGAGTCAGAGATAAAATCATCTGGAGGGGAGCATACAAGTTCTTTCAAATCTCCCTTTTGAGGAGCTGTCTCCAGAAGCCTTGGTTTTATTCTGGTATTTCCACCAGGAGTGCACAGTACAGTCAGGTCCTGCTTGCTTTGATAACTGGAGGTGAGGTGAGAAAGGTAAACCACGTGCCCATATGGACCCTTTGATAGCTGGGATATTGCCACATTACCTTGGGAGGTCAGCCTCCTTGCTGATGAAAAGCTGCCCTGCTTCAAAGCACCTCTACTGTTTTCCATCACTGCAGAGCACTGTCCAGCCAGATTAGAGTGAGGAGAAAAACCTCAACACCAAGAGCATCCCACCCAGACACACACACATTGCCAACACGAGGCACAGGAACCTTGTGGGAAGTGAGGATGCCTGCCTAGCACCCTGCAAGCAGCTGCTTGGATTCCCGTCCAGTCTATCTACGATTTAGGTGGCAACAGGAGGGTTGCTGGCACCAGCCACACCCTCCAACCCCCAAGTGACTGCTCTGCAGTGAGCTGCCTTCAGGTGCAGGGCAATTTGCCATCCCACAAGAAAACAAACATAAAGAATGTGAGCCACCACTTCAGCAGCCCTCGCACAATGGATTCACCCCCAACCATATGGAAGAAATTATTTTTTTCCTGCCAAGAAAGTCCAAAAGGCATGGATCTTTCAGTGGGTTGCAATGCAAATTTTTGTCTGATTTTTGTTATATTTTAATAATAGACTTCAAAAAATGCAAGGCACTTCCCTTCTTGCTAATGTTTCCTTTACATTTAAGTAGAACTAAAGACTGCTGATGCTAAGTATATGTAGGAAGCAAAATGCATCCTCCCTTCCCCCAAAATGGCTCCTATTCCTTTTTTAGGCCAAAAACTCTACTCTGAGAAATTCAGGTTAACTTTCCTTAATCCTCACATTCCAGAGTGAGTTTACAATTAGAGTAAAATGGGGGTAAAACAAATAAAAAACCCAGCTAAAAGCTATCAAATACATACGTGTGCATGTGTGAGGGTGTGTCTATAGCTATATAAAACTCTGTAAAAGATACCATTTTTCAGATTACCCAGAAACTGGTCAAATGCCTGGAAAATATTCTTTCCAAGTTTTCAGACTGGCCTCTCAAACTGCACAAACAAATTTTGTCCCATTGGAGTTAGTGGAATAATTTGTGTTTGGCTTGGAATCGGTCTGCTGTGTACACATGAACTCGTACGTGCAGATGCTTGTCTGAGTCTGTGAGCCAGGTAGATATCTGTGTAAATTTCTTATTTGCGTGCAGCCTTGTCCAGCTGGCCCATAGCATTTGTGTAGGCTGTACAGGCAGACATAATTGCTGTATGTGCTCTTGCCTTTCCTGCCCCATTTAGCCAAAAATTCACTCTTTCAGGCATGCTGGACTCTACTCCTCTCACGAGATTAAAGCCTGCAGTCACATCATCTAAGTTCATCACAGGAGGGTGACAGTAGCCAAGTGTTTGTCCCTAAGGGCCTAGTTCTACTCCAAATTGTGCTTAGGGCTGGTTTCAGGGATAAGGTCTCAGAACAATTGCATGGGGCCTTAGGATTGCAGGGTCTCACTAGAATAAGGCAGAGAGCAGCCACACCAGTCAAAATGAGGGCTAAAACAGGACTAGCCAATGGCCTAGACACTACCCAAGGTCACCCAAGACACTGCTTTCACCTTGTTACTCCCTATTAATTGCCCCAAGGTCAAACAGCCTGCAGTATCAGGCAGTGATTTAGGGAAGAACTTGCTCTGAAAAGGGGTCTGGGGCTTTGTTGGCCCCCTGAAGCTCAGTGGTGCACCAACACATCTCAGAAGGTTCACTGTGTGACCCAGAGCATCTCCAAGGCCACTGACCTGCCAGAGCTTCTTCAAGAGTGTTGCTGTTCTAACTGCATGCTAAACAGCATGGAAATAGAAGGTTTGCAGGGTAGGAGGAGGTAATAAAATGTTTAAGCATAAACAAAGTCCTCTTGGGAATACTGTGAGGGCCAAGCTCCTGATGGGGTAAAAGTGGAGGGAACAGCAGGCAAGGATTATCACATACTAAGCTGGGGAGGGTATAACGGAAGCAAACCCTGTAAAATTAAAATACACTCAAAAGAGATGTTTGTTTGACTTCCATTTTAAGTGTCTAAATTTTACCTGCTATCTCTTTCTGGCTTCTTGTTAACTCCTGTGACACCAATTGATGGAGACACAGAGGATTAACTTGGAGACAACCCATTGCAAACTTCAGCCTCTCTGTAATCATTTAAGCAGATAATTGTTTTTATGTGGGGCAACTGGTGGGGAAAATGTGTCAACATTTTCTTTGCTGCTTCCTTTGAGTGGTAAGATGAGAAGCAAGAACACTTCAGACCCTGAAAGCTCAGCTTCCCTTCCTTCTGCACTGGCGCTTCCTGGGTCACCCCCACAAATGCCAAAAGCTTTTGCCAGGGAGCAGCAGGAAACCAGAGCATCTCCCAGAGTCACAAAAGCTGATTCTTACCTGCCTCAGGGCAAAGAGGGAGGAGAATTACAGCAATTCGATCCCCTCTGCTGTTCTAAACAGGCAGCTGAGTGCTTTATGTGGCAGCTAGTTCCTTGGATTTATATAGTATGCATAGTGAGAAAATATGTTAGTCCCATTTGTTTTACTGGGCTTTGCCACGCTGCGAGTGTGGCTACCTGGCAACAAGTAAATCTCCCCAGATCCCATGCAAAATGAAACATAAGCTCTGGGATACAGTCAGGGAGCGTATTTAGAGGACAGGGCAAAGATCAATGCTCTTATGTGATCTCAGCAACCTAGAAAGCTTTTCCCTTCATCATCAAGAGCAAACTCCCTTTCTCCCCTCAGACTCCTGCAGAAAGAAGCAGATTGTCTTAAGACTGATTTTGTCAGGAGCCTGGCTCTGCCACCAAGGCATGGCAGCCAACAAAGCCTGGTGCTCTGCACATGCAGGAGGACAGCAAGGGATGGGACATCCTTTCTGGCCAGATCAGAGCTCTGCAGCACAGCTTCCAGGCATGCCAGAACTGAGGAGGGTCAGGGCAGGTAGGGTACAACCAGAGTTGCCCTTGGAGAAAAGTTGGGGATGCAGAAACCGACAATAGCCCTTGGGATGCTCCAACCTGGTTGTTCCCAACATCTCCAGTGCTGCAGTAACCAAAGGAGTCGAAGGGTTCCCTGAAAATCGTTTTGTCAGGAAGAAAGAGGGGTGGTTGTGGTTTCCCACACCCCATCTAGTGGCCAGAGCAGTTGTCTCTATCCTTGCTTGTGTTCCCCACATAAGGGAACAGGGTGAGAAGGTGAAAAGGTCCATTTGAACTGATGTGAGAAGTCAATCTGGAATGGCAGCAAAAAACCCCAACAAAAGGGGGTCAAAACCCAGATTTGAACCATCTCTACAGTCGTTTTTACATTTAAAGCAAGAGAATGGAGCAACTTCACCCTCCATGTGTCCAGCCTGCTGCCCAGTTGGCTCATGGTTTGGCAAGTCTAGTGACTCGGTATTCTGTTTGCCATGCATTTTTTTAACCACAAACATAATTTAATTCCCTTTAAGGAGATCAAAACCAGGAAACATTTAAGTAGGACTTCCTGCTCAGTGTGAAATACAAATTCTTTTCATCATGGAAAGCAAACTGAGCTTAAACAATAGTAAATGAAGCTGGTTATGCAATGAAGTTGTAGGGAGATCAAAGTAGATTTTGGTTTTTAATTAAGATAACAAGGTACCTGGATTAAGGAAGCCAGTGGTAACCCACCTCCTAGCTACTTAAAGAAACACAAACACTTGCCCATTAACTTGGTGCATACGCACAAAAAAATGAGGCAGCAGAAGAATTTGCCTGTACTTACAGTCAGGAATTGAAAAGGGGGAAAATCCTATTTGAATTTATTTACATCAGATACCATTTCTTCAAGAAGGAAGAGGATCCCATGAATTCTACAAAATATTACCACCCTGCCTTCCATGTCTTCTGTTCCCTTCTGCCACATATCCCTTAAATACATGTCTTTAATGGATTGCTGGATTGTCTGTCTACACAAAACACTGCTGTTCCTTTTCCACCCATTGGGCTGTCTAAAATCCACAATCCTGTAGGTAGTTCCAGTCAGGAAGAAAAGTCAGTGCAGGGCTTAGGTAGTTTCTTGCAAGCAACTTTGTTTATTTACAAAGGAGAAACAAAGTCCTGTGTTACACAGCAGGAGTCAAGTCACAGGAGAGGGTTTCTCTGTTCCCAACTTCCCCTGCTGTTTTGGCCAAGCCCTCCACCCAAAGCCCCCTCTCTCTGGGCTCTTCCCAGGGCCACACACTGTGCTTGCTCAGGCATCTGCCTTTGTCTGGTCCTGCGCCTGCTCCACGCTTCTCCTGAGCTGCTTGGCTTCACAACCACATTCACCTCTTCCCAGAACTGCTCTGTGCCAAAGCTCCCCTTCCCAGAGCCCTCACGTTCCTGAGGAAAACACAGGAACCCATGGTTTGGGCAGAGACCTCTGTGCAGTGTGGAGGTTTTGAGATAGCCATTCTTCTGCTGCCTGCTTTCCCAAGATGATTGCAGGGGCTTTTTAAAGGAAAAATCTGAGAATGGGGGTTAATCTGGAGCCTACGTAATTAGTAAAGCCATAAAGCCTTTCAGGAAAACCCTACAGAGCAGGCTGGGGCTGAAGCCAGTAGATTTCTGTCGAGGCTCAGAATATTTATAGGAAATGTCAGGAGTGAGTATTGCTGTGTGGTTGTCGGAGATGGAACATAGTTTAGCTTGGCTAACACCACAGGATGGCTGGAGGGTTTTATCTCTCCTGCAAGGCTGCATGCACCATCCATATATTTCAGTAGTGGGTATACTGCTCCTAAAAACCTTGAAATGATGGTTCATTAAGCTGGCAGGAATGTTATCATTTTCCATAAAATTTGATAGGATTTTCCAGAACCTGTGATCCTTCAGAGTATTGCATTCTTGGCTATCAACAGCCATCTCAGGCCCCATGAGAATGCTCTGCAGAAACTATGGAAACGTTTTTAACATGCATTTTTATTTATGGCAATGTCAAGTTCCTCCCACAGTGTGATTGGGGTGGGGATTCAGAACATATTTCTGGGCTTCATTCAATTTCCATGCTCCTTTTCCCAATTGCTTTTGAAATCACATTGTTTACTCAGTCTTAAGTGTAGTTTAGCCCATACTTACATTACCACATGATACAGACTTGCAGGGAGGGAACTGCTGTCAGAGAAAAACTGCTTCTAGAGCTTGAATGTGTATGTCTTCTCTTTGATTAATTAAGCTACATTATTTATTGAAAAGTAAGGCTTGTCCCTCTAAAACCAACTTGCAGCTATTCAACAGAAAGGCAGGATTGTTACTTCCCTACAGCTTGGTCTGTAACAATACTCTAACCTCTGTCATTGCATAAAGGTACTCCTGTGTGTTTGCTTTGCCCATCCTTGGTGCAAATACTGAACTTTTTAGTGCAGGACTTAGCTGTGAAGGAAAGCAGGCCATCTGTTTCTACCCTGTCCTGGGAAGAGCTCTTATCTCCCATCTTTCAAATTCCATTCAGTCTATTTGAAAGAACATGGTGCTTATTCACAGCCTGATTTGTAGTCTGCCTGAGTTAGTGGGAGCCTTGCAGAGAGCTTGGGATCTGGTGCTTACAGACCCAGCAGCAGCAACCGGTGACTGAAGTCTCCTGTTTGACCCCAGACAGCTGGCAGAGGTAGGCCAACCTTCCCTATGTTTCATTGTTCCTCTGTGAACACCTCTCACCTTGAGAGGAGACATCACTTTATAAACTTCCTGGGACTTCAGTCCTTGTGCTGATTCTCAGTAAAAAGTGAGTGCAGTGCTGGCTTATCATCTTGAGTTAGGTATGGAGACCTCCTGTAATACTGTTCTCAACTCTATCTCAAGATGCAGACCCTTTCCTCACATCCTGAAGAGAGTCTTTGGGAAGCTAATCACTGCCATAGCTTAGAAACAGAAAGCAGCTTGATACCCTTTCACTGAAAAGCACATTTTTCCCTCTCTGTTTTTTGAGCCTGGCAGTGTATCCATTTCCAGCACTAGCAACAGGCAGGTCTACTCCAGCCTCTGCATTGGGTCATCCTATTATAATCACCTGCACCCAAACAGAGGATGTGTCCCTCACCTCATAGCCAGCAGGCACTGACTTTGGAGCACTGGCTCAAGGATTTCTATCTCACTCTCATTTCTCTGAATCATCTAAGCGTGCTTCTTGCTAATGAAGTTTTGCATTTTATTACTACAAAGCATTCATACTGGAAAAAATCCTCAAAACAAAGATATCCAAGCCGAAAACTTCACAGTCAAACAAGAGAGATGTTTTTAAACATTCCCAAAGCAACATTTTTGTGTTGGAGAATAACAGGACTTCCAGCAATGCGGGTGTCTTTGAGCAGAGCCTTGTGAATAACCAAATCACAGATCAATACAGGCCACAGTGTGCATTACTCATTAGCATGCTGGAAGCTGGGAGCTCAGAGATGATATCAAACAGCAGCCCCCACATTCCCTGAACAGAGCCTACTGATAGGGCGGTGTGTGCTGCCAACAGTGAGTCATTCATCACTCGGTCCTGGTTTCACAACAGCATGATTCAGTGTTTGTAAAGGAAAGTCCTGACTGCAAACATTGCCCTCATTCATCCACTGTTAGCTTCCTTGCAACATACAGCATAGATTGTGCTCTGCTTGATATTTGCCAAGACAGTAAATCAGTGGAGGCTGAGCATCCTCTGGTAATCCTGAGATATGTGGAAAACAAGAGTAATCCGTGGGGGGATTGTGCAGTAAAACCATTGCCCTTGGTCTGTTGGACCCTCGTCCCCTCCACACTGCCTCTGAGTCAACCACAGTGGAGAACTACAGTTGAGTGCTGTGCCTGCTAAATCCTGGCATGAAACCGAAGCAAATATTTTAAGCCATAAGATGAATTTTCTAATTGCCATTCCCACAGGTTCAGCCTATGGATAGGGAAGAAACTGGGCAATGCCATGCCCTTCCTGTCTTCAGTTTTCATCAGCTGCCATGCTGTGACTGCAGATTGACAGTTTTGCTGATAAGGCAGAAAATAGAATGAACTCACCTTCCTTTTCCCTAACCATATTAACTTCCTCTTGCCAGCAAGACTGAAAAACTAGTTTTTGTCAGTCAATGCAATGCACTCAGTCTCTCAGAATACAGATGTCCTGATCAAAGAGAGACCTCTATAAGAGAGGAAGGTCTCTACAGAGCAGGTTGGGGCTGAAGCCAGTAGGTTTCTGTCAGGCATCAGCACAATTGGTGTGGTTAGGCTACGCTTAAACTGATATGGGATGTAGAAAACCAAAAGGGGATAGGGAGATGCAGGCAGTCTTTCCCACGTGCATGGTTCATTAGGCTGAGGGAAAATTCAGCCCTTAATCAGTTTTCTGATCCTCCTTAAGACCATCTAACACTCTGCTTGGCTTGCTGTTTCTGTAATTTTCCTGTTGGCTTTCCTACAGACACCAGTGTCAGGCAGCAAAGCAATTAAAGTAAGTGTGGCATCATCTCAACCAGTCTTCTCCTCATCCAGGCTATGTCCAAATCCTGGATTTGATTTGAACGGTAATTTGAAAATCAAAATAATTTTTTTATAATAAGTAAGTAATTACTGAAGGTACTTTCTATTTTTCTTATTTTCTCTTTTTTTTTTTTTTTCCTTTTCTTTCAAGCAAGAAAAAGTAATGAATGGCCTTCTGGTTTAGAGATATGTCCAAAGCACATATAAATTAGCAGAGTCCCACTGACATCTATGGTACTTTGTCAATCTACACAAGCTACAGACAAAGCCTTTAATGTTTCCACAAAGCAGAGTTATCAGGCTCCTTGTGGGCTTGTATGAGTTAAAGGAGTGAGCTTTCCAGCAAAGTCATCCATCACTTGGCTATCTACAATCACCAGAGTGCAGGTAAATCACCAGGGTTCTGCTACCAGATGTTAAAAAGGCAGTTGACCTTCTTGTATATTCCACACATGAAAAGAGCTCAGTAAATTATTTGACTTTTAAACAGCAATATTCAACAATTTACTACAGAGCCCACTAACTGAATGAGGTGTTAACCTGGATATCCTGACCAGATTCCAGCTGGGTTAATTATACGTTGCTTGAAAGTTCCCCTCTGTTTCAATTGTGACACTATTTGATGTTATTTTTTGCTTTTCCCCTAAAGATTTCACTGGAATCCTGCTGCTGTTGTGTTGCACACCAAAAGTGCATGTGCAACATTTTTAGATGAAGAACTCATAAAGCCACTCATAAATGCATTCTTTATGAGCATAGGAACTCTAATGTGTGGATAAGATTGCTTTTATTGCTTTTATTGATGTTATTATTGTTCCTGCTTTTTTCAGATAGTATTTACTACTACTGTTTTTTTTCTTGTCAAGTCCAGAAGTACAGATTTGGATTAGCACTAAAATCAAAACCTGCACTTAATGCAGTAATGTGGTATTCAAATTTTGGATTCCAGTTCTGATTCACTTCAAGGCAAGACCATTGATGGCAAATGCACATTGAGATTATAGTGTGAACTTCCCAAAATTTGTGGGCAGGAATTGCTGCCAGAGCTGTGAATAAGGCTTACTTCCAGTCATGATTAGATCAGAAGCAAATCAAAACAAAAAAGGGGAAAGAAAAACAGTCTAACTACTGCACTGGAAAATCTTAGTAACACTATTTGGCGACTTGTCATATAAAATGTAATCAATAAGGTATTGACTATTAATTATACATGGAGTTGTCTTGGCTGCCAACTTTTTTGTATCATTTCCTTGGAGTACCTCCCCCATTTCTGTGTGTACCAAAGAGTTCATATTCTTGGCTCAGAGTAAGAAATATCAAAAGGCAGAAGCAAAATCAGGAGCAAAGTTCCCTTTGCTAACACCACATGCTGTGGCTGCAAGGTTGGGCAGTGGGCGAGACCCATGAGAGAAGGAATTTCCAGCTCTGGTGAATTATCAAATAAGTAAACTGTCTTGCCAAAGAGAAATGCCTGTGATCTGTCAATCGTACTGCTAGGCTGATTCAAGGGACCAAAACTGTTGAAGGCTTTTCACCCATTTTAAAGCGCGTTCTGTATGTTTCAATGCAAAGACAGTGCTTTTGAAAGAATAAGAAGAACTAAAGTTTTTTTCTCAAAATCAGTAGTCTATGGTGAATTTGCAAGGAGGAATAATAAGGAGCACAGGGCAAATGTCTGCCTTGCACAGTGAAGTATAGACATCTTGAGAATACTCTGCTGGTATTTGCCAGGACTGCCCTACTTATGAATACAAGCTGGTCAGGGTTGGTTTTAAACTCAGAGCATCTACCAAACAAATTAAATGTGTATCACTTGGCTAATTGTACATAGATACCCAAATACTACCTGTCAACATGGACAGTTAGCCAAAAAATGGCATTACCTTATTAGCTAATCCCCACTTCCAGACCTAATCTGATCCACAGAGGGACCAAGTGGTGCTAGCTGACTACTGAAGCCTGTTAGGTCTTTGCCAAACCTATGACCCACTGTACTCCCAGTAGGTTGGGGTTAGGAAGAAGGATTATTTGCCCCAGACTTTTCCCCTGAGAGGAGACACAGGGCTTTGGCTCCTTATGATACACTTAATTTGCCATCAGACTAAATTCTTCATTATGATTTTTTGTAAATCAGTTTTAAATCAGGGGCAGGAGAGCTGAATGCCAGATACCTGTCCCACTCCAAGGAGATGTAAGTCATCATTTTTTCTACGTAAGCCACAGCCAGCTATCAGCTTGAACATCCTTCAAGGTGTGTGGGTCTAAACAAGAATTTTTGTTGGCACAGAACCCATGGGTTTTTCTGCTTGCACAGCACCAGAAAGCCCTGTTCCCATAGCCCTAACAATGATTCAGACCACTAGAGTCATATTAGTGATGTGGCAAGTACCAACCATCAATCACCATTATTTCTCCTCTCTCAGTTTATTTCCTAAACTCTAATTAAAGGCCAGCTGTTTCAAAGTGTGTCTTGCACATATCTGGCAGAAAATGGTCTACATTCTTCTCCTTGTGCACCACAAAGAGGTGTCCCAGCACTTTAAACAAGCTTCTAGCTATGAAGATAAATTTTTGGTTGCTATTCATCCCTGAGGTTGTTCTCTTGGCCATGACATTGAATGTGTCCTTCACTATGGCAAAAATGAGTTTGTATTCAGCTGGTAGTGCTGTTGTACCTTCACTTCTATTTAATTATGTCCCATAAAATGAGTTATTTGCCACATATTTGCATAATCTCCCCACTTCTCTCTCTTGCTCTGTATACAGCAGCCTCAGCTGCTCTGTCATTTGGACATAGAGGCCCCAGTTTGCTAATCTAGTTTCATGGTCTGATAGACCTGGACAGTGATCAGTTTGCTTCCAAAGCATTTGTGTAAGAGGAAAGAGAGCTTTGATCCCTATCGGCAATTCTACCTAATAGGATTGCTCTTCTTAAACCTCAACTAGATTGTCACAGTATCCTCATGTGATAGTCTGCAGTAAATCTCATTCCCAGAAATTTAAGCCTGTGGTCTGTAGATCCAAGCCATTAACTTTGTGACAGTTAATGGGTTGACAACACGGTCCCTGTCCATGTAAAATTCAAAACAAAAGCAGGATGGGAAGAAATAACCTCTCTCCACCCTTAGCAGACCCTTTTTGTAAGTACTCTGAACTGGCTGAGCTGTGAGGAGATGGAACATTTGAAAGATCTGCTGCAAAAAGATGAATTTGGGGCATTTTATCTAAGTGCTGTATCCTTAATCCATAGGATATGAGATGAAGGGGCACTGAGAGAGGAGGAGAGCAGGGAGTGGGGCTAGACCATGACTTAAAAGCTCTCCATTTCAAAACTTTCTTGCTTGAAGGGCACAGACGTGCCCTGAAGAAGCCAGCTCCACCACTCTCTTGGTGACCTGAGGGAGGTCTCCTCTGACAACTCCATGTCTGTCCTGACAGCAAAAGTCCCCTTCTCCTGTCTCACGTGCTTCTTTCACCCTGCGCTCCACTAACAACCAAGGTGGCTGCACAATGAATTGCAAGGCCCTCTGGAGATATGTGAAGGAAAGAACACATAACACCTCATTGCTCAGCAGCACCAAACCACTCAAAACAGACTATTGGATGGGATACAATGGAGGCAGGCTGGGAGGGAACGTTATGCAAAGGGACACCAGTATTTAAAAAGATTTAGAAAAACATGCATCCTGACCCCTGGACATCTTTGCTAGGCAACTCTAGGTGGACATCACAATCTCTTGGGAAGTTGTGGCACCCAAAATCCAAATGAGAACTTTGTCTACACCACATTCTTTGTCTGGCTCCTGACAGTCCTCCATCCTGTGTCTTATGCTGTTGGTCTTCCTGAGGCACACAAAAGAAAGTATACTTTCATGTCAGCCTGTTCCTCTAAACATTCAATTACCCTGTCAAATACCAAACACCTCTTCTTTACAGGAAATTCCTCCTGCCAAGTGCTCTTTGCTTTGTCCTTTTAAAGTGGGGCTAAAGGCAACTGTTTCTGCCCTTACTTGTTAGTGAAGGCAATTATGACCACCTTCTGTGAGTAATTCTTTTATTTTATCTGGTTTCTACAAAAAACTAAATTTTGTACAATTGCAGGCTACCTGGCAAATCTCATGCTGCTGGGATGCACAGCAGAGCACTCAACATGAGCCATATTTCAGGCAGTTAAGTGCTGTGTGTATTATTTTTGTTGTCTCTCGGACAAGTGGCGTGATCCATATCGTACAGCAATAGCTTAAGGGCTGGAAGGACTGCCTTTGTCCTCCCCTCCCTCCCTCACACGCTCTCAGGAAGGTGACACCATTCCCCCAGCAGGCGCTATGGTTGTGCCAATGCAGACCTGCACCTGGACCAAAACACTCCAGTTGCAAAACAAGGTGTAACAAACTGGGAGACCCCTGGGGCACACTGCTCACAGGCCCCTGACTGCTGTACTGCACTGTGCTGTGCACATGGACTAACTAGCCTTTCTCTTAGTCCCACTGTGCTACATGACAGTGGCACATCCAAAATCCAGTTCACTTCTCCCTTTTCAGGCAAGAAATAACTGAAGTATTCATATGTAGATTTTGTGATTAGAGCAAATTAAATATCCTTTCTTTAAGCTTGCAAGTTCAAACTCTGCAATTTCCAAGATGCAGCTGAGTCCTGGTGAGCTATGACTTCTCAAGTACCTGCCTACCAAGACGTCCAAGCTGGTCGTGCACTTAACTCAGTTATGCACACACCCTAGTGAGACTAATGATCCAGAAGCGCATCTGGGAATACCCACTGCATCCTTACCCAAGACAGCAGCATATAATTTGGTGACTGAGCTCCAACAAATAGTTGATCTTAGGTTCTAGACATCCAATGAACTTTTCTTGTTCTTTGGTATAGTGCCGTGTGATACCTCCTGTAAAATAGCAATCATGTATTTAGTAATGGTATCAGATCTGATTCTGATTTCTGCCTGCCATGACCTGTTACTTGCATCTACCTATGGTGAACACAAAATGCTCCCTACTAAGAAAGTTAAGGTCTCCTGCCTACTTATTGTGTAGGCAATAACCACTGACCCAAGGCAAGAATCCACACATCCAGTGGAATTTATACATGGTTTCTACTGAGATGAGTTTAAAGTGAATGGCCTAAATACTGAGCACGAGTCCCTTGTATAACACAGGGATAATTTTACTGAAATCAATGTATTACATAGATGGGAAGTATCTTTAAAATCAGAATTAAACTGTATGACAAAAGGGCACTCAAACAGGTGAAGTAAAAGCAACCAGTTAAATTAAATTACCAATGAGATTAAGTGGCATCCCGTTCATTCCACACATCTGCCATCTACCTCAGATCTTCGTGATTAAATATAACACTGCAAAGAATGAAGTTTATGGCACTCACACAAATTCTCCTTTGGTATCAAGAGTCACAAATATATTAAAAAACAAACCACCCTGCACAGGAAACCTTTCTGAGAGTTGCGTTATCCAGAAAACAAAGCAAGTCACTCTGAGCAGTGATATAATCCAGTTTCCCACAGGTTAATGCCTTGTGGCCATACCTTTTCACTGCAGCAACCCCTCCATCAACCCCTCTCTGATCTCTCCCACCTCCAAAATGCTTCAGTTCCCCCTCCACACTCAGGAACCTAAGCTCAAGCCCCTGTGCAGCATCTTGCATGTATACTAACCACAGAGAGACCCTGGGGCAATGGGGTCCTGCTTGATCCTGTGCTGCATATGGGCCAGATGGACGCTGGCCACACTCAGTCAGCAGGCACAACTGCAATTTTTTCTTCACCAAAGGCACTAATTGTAAGTACGTCATAGGACACTCACTGCCTTCTGAATAAACGTCATTTTGCATGAAAATGGTGGGAATTTAATTGATCTCTCCCCTACCTAAACTTTAGTCAGTGGGTTCAAAGTTTCTTGTGAGAAGCGGACAAGTCTGAGAAACAAATGAATGGAAAGAAATGCAACCACATAAGCCTTGTTTTGCTATTTAGATATTTAGTTACATATTTAGCTGATACAACCTAAAATATGAGGACATTCATTGTCAGAGGGTTTAAGCCAGTAGAATTAGTTGCATGTGTGATGGAAATCTCTATCAGAACATTAAAAGGATCAGAAATTGGCCCATGTTCTTTTTTTGGCTCTGGAAACTAAAGGTCCCCAGATTTTGACTAGATGCATTGTACAAAACTATAAAATGACAATTTTACAGTGCCTCACATTTCCACAGATTTGCTGAATACTTAGGGAAAGATAACCTCCCAGATTACCTGTCTGGTCATTCAGTGCAATGCTTGAAAGGCAATTCCTCCCTGTCCCCTGCTGGGTCTTGCTTTCCTCTCCGAGCTTTTGTTACTGACTGTCGCATTTGTTGCGCTGCTGTCCTTGAAAAAACATCTCCCTGCAAGAGCCTCCCGCAGCCCTGAATTCCAAGGGTTACAATGACAGTGCTGCCTGAAGCAGTATTTCCTTTTCCACGTTCTGCATTTGCCAGCTGTTAACTTCATCAAGGTTCTGCATTGTGAGAGTCTTAAAAAAGGAGGCAGCTCAGTTTTCTCCATAGCCTTTGTGTGAAGGCTGCCAGGCCAGATTCGACCCTGGAAACCAATGAATTCAATGGGGTGCCATGACATGGCAGGCAGGGCAGAGAAGAATTCAGCTGTCATTTTGAAAAAGCTACTCCCAGTTCAGGAAAATTCCCAGTTGCCTCTGGCTTTTCAATGTCAGCTTTCCTGATAAACGGAGGGGGTAGGTATCACCTCCTATTTTCTGAAATAATGATAATTTGTCTTAAATATCAACGGTACTGGAAAAGCTGCATCAGGCGAGGTTGCTGGCCTGGATTTCACTGCACTCCCAAGACAATAGTGGATCTATAGGACACCCTGTGCCCTGTGGGATGACTCAACTCACAACTATCCCTCCTACCCAGTCACAGAAGTGATAGCTTTGACCTTTTGCTCATGGAAGAAATGACAGGGAAGGAAGGTACTCCACATCTTTAGTACAAACTGCAGTGTCACTTTACCAGGGGATAGCAAGGCTCTGGAACAATTTGGGATAGGAAGTGAGGAGGGCCTGTGCATTGACTGAGATGGCAGGTGACATTTCAAAAAGGCAGGGCAGGATTAAGCAAACTGGAAGAGGGACAGGATGCAGGCATGAAGAGATTTTTAATGTCATACACACCCTTAGAACATTTTGTATGCAGCATATCATAAAACTGGAGCATCCCTCTTCTGTTCCCTTCCCGGAGCAGTGGCCATCTGGGGAGCACCCCAAGTCCTTTGCTGTTTCCTAGGGTTCTCCTGTCTAGGTGTGCCCCAAAACTAACTTTGTTTCATGCAGGGAAGCAGAGAGAGCCTGTGCAACTGCAGATTTTTCATGAGTTGCATTAGAATCCAAGATCCACTGCATTTTCCCATCATATCTGCTAAAGGGATTCAGAATGAAGGTAAGTTCTTTGGAGGCTTTTGCTCTGCTTGAAAGTGCCAGTACAACACCTGACTACCCTTGGTGAGAGCACAGTTAGGGCAAGGCACTTTTGAAAGCACTTTTAGAGCACTTTTGAAAATCCTGCCCCAAAACTATGAAAGGGTCTTAATTTAATTAATAAGTTTAGTGTGATTTGTTGTAGCTAATCCTTTTACTGGGAACACAGCCAGTGCACAGCAATTCCTCAGAGCTGTCAGGGTCCCCAAACTACCACTATTATACAGTCTCCCAGAGTGTGGGATCCTCAAGTACTGATTCCAGACCTGTGCATTCCCAGCTCCCTTGGGTTTGGTGTGGATCACATGTGAGCCCATATTGGAGTGTTTCTATAGAATTAACCAGAGGACACATTGAGTGTTTATGTCTAGGTGTACTATGTTTATTGCCTGCCATTCTGCCTCCCACTCCACTTCCCAGTGGTTGCTTTGTGGGAATCCTGTAGGTAGCTCCCAAACAGAGCACATCTTTGTTTTTCAGTGTCTGCAACCACTCCAGAAAAAAAGTCAGCAAAAATGTGGCGTGGCACTAGGATGTCATTTTGGCAGCACAAGGCCTCCATGCATCTCCATTTTCTGGAGGGCTTTTGCCAAGCTGTGGTCCTATGAGAGGTAATGCACATGCCTACAAGAGGAACAAGGAACTTGACTTCCTGATTACCACAGGCCACACACATGGAGATGGAACCCAGTTGCAACCAGAGGCAGCAGGTACATTGGCCACATGTCTAGCTGTCCTTTCTGCCGAGGGTGTAAGGTCTATGGAGCACCTACATCCCTGAAAAAGCAATGTAGTGCTGGCAGAGAGCCATCTCCAAACTGTCTTTTCTAACACTATTTCAGTATCTGGTCTAGCAAGTTCCAAGAGCCATTGGTCTCCACAAATCTTGCCTGGCCAAAGCTGTGTAGATAAGCCAGAGTGGCCTTGGTTCTCAGCTTGTGTCAGTAGCACTGATATCTCTAACTCTGATGGAGCTGCCAGAAGCCACTGCGAGAAAAAGGAGAACAGCTCATCTACCTCCATCACTTTTCCTGAAAGGACCAACAGTGAAATTATCTGTTTTCAAAAAAGCAGATATGTGGAGTAACACACTGACTCCCAAAAACTCATGGCTTTATTGGGAACAGAACTTGATTCCATAGAATAGGGCCTCATCTTTAAGTCTATGTAAGTACCGACCTCTTTTCAACCATCTGGACTTTTTTATTGTTTAACTGAACAATGGCAAGCTTTTACCAGTCTCTATTTCGGCTATTTCAGACAATGATCAAGGATGCAAGTTTTTCTTATAAAAACACACCTAACAATCACATAAGACAATTGGAGTCACACAAAGACATCTGAAATGTCAAGTGTGTAAAAAATAAAACCAAACAAACAAGTATTCAGCTTTTGTCTTCCTCATCTATTCTTTCTCTCAAGTCTTACCTATCCTCTGTTCACACAACAGTGGGCAGATCTTCCTATCCTCTCATTCAGGCTGCAGATTCCAGATAATGTAGCAATACCTCCTAGGGAGAGTTAAAATCAGAGCTGCAGACACCTAATTCTGAATTACTCTGCATTTTGTTGTTGCCAGCTCCTGCCTGAAAACCACGACGTGCTGCTTGTCTGGACCTCTGCTGCCCACAGGGGAAAGCCCTCAGTGGGTGGGTGTCAGATCCTGTCAGAACAAGAGAGAGGGATAAACTGTGTGGGATGGCACACGTCTTCACAGTGAGCAGAAACTGAAGAGCAGAGGAGGAAGGAAGGCTAGGGTGGGTGTAGTGGGGCATTAAATAGCACTTGCTGTGTCTCTGCTTGGCAGGGATTCACATGTCCCTCTTTCTAAGTCTTCTGTTCCTGGAGAAGGCTAGAAATGAGGAAGCAGGAGGAAGCATAGATAAACTGGTGGGCGCAAAATATGCAACACCTACCACAGGCTCCTGTGCCTGATGCAGATGAGGGATTCCACAGAGCTTCCAGCAGGAAAGAAAACTAGGCATCAGCACCTGGCCCAAGTTCCTAGAAAACATGCATGCAATGAAGGCATAAATATCCTGTCCAGGATCCCACCTACAACATTTGGGATCAGCTGTACTGAACAGTCCCACCAATCTCTTGCAATCCTTGGCACAGGACTGCCCTCTCCCTTTGCCCAAGAGGGCTTTGCTTCTACCTTGCTTTCCTCTAGATATTGGGAGAAAGGCTGATCTCCATCACCCTGCACTTCTCATCTTCTTAGTGAATAAGGGAAGAAGTAAAAATACATGGTGAAAGAGAGCGCTTACTTGAAGTCCTTATGCCAGGGCTCTCTAGGATTGTTGCTAGAGTAAAGAGTCATTCCTTCTGCCGGGAATTATTGGGTGAAATGCTGTGGTCTGCATTATACCAGGAGCCATGCCAGACAGTAAAGTTGGAATTAGAAAAGCCCCAGGACAAGCTCAGTCTACCACAACCACAGGAAGATGGTTAGTTCTGACTGGCCTCCAGAGCACCCATCCCACAGCCTGTGGCCACAAAATGCTCCCCAGGGCTCTGTAACAAGCTTGAGACCAACAGCATAGAATAAAAGCCACAGCTTTTGTGTGCCACAGGAAGAGAGCAGTAGCAATCTCAGATGGCCCCAATGTCTTCAGTGCCTGCTGTTAAACTCCCAGATGAGCTTTGGAAATTGGCCAGGCCTCACATTACATAGAGAAAAGGAAAAAACCCAGTGTCCAGTGGTACCTCCCCATTTGACCTAAAGGGGCAGTTGCAGAGGTCAGCTTGACCCCAGCAGCATGAACAAGATGCACAAGACCAATGTAAAGACCATCCTGCCACTATGACAACCTTCTCCCTTGCTTTAGCCCATTCTGAACTTCTGAATTCCGAACTTCTATTGATGAGGAAAGGAAATCTGGGGAAAAAATTGTCCTGTAAGTTGGGGGAAAAAAACCTTTAACAGGTTTTTCTTTGCCTTTATTTCTGGTCTTAGAAAGAGTACATGTCCGATGGAGGCCTGTTTATTTGCCAAGGAATTAGGGAGTTTTGTGCCTCCCTTTCTTCTTATGAAAAGATAATGACCTTCTGGTGGGAAGATCCAAGCATTGCCAAGAAATGTGTTTTGGAAGCTTTTCAGAGTCAATGAGTTAAAGGCAAACAGATTCCCTGGAGAATAAAAGGGCAGATGGAGCTATACGACCCAGGACTTCAGTTTAGGCTTGACAAATTCTTTGGATCTATGAATCTGTGTTGTAATCAAGGGAGTTTGCCGCCTATTTGACCCCAGAGGAGAAATTACTATCATGGGCACTGCAGCACACAGCCATGTGGGTGTGTCTGAAAGGCATTACTGTATCTTTTACACCCATCCTCAGCTGGATTTGTTGCCTTTATTCCAACCTGGAAATGAAATTTGAGATAATTTCAGTAAGGAGGTAATATAAAAGGGGATCTTTAATGAAAGCTTTCAGAGGCAGTTGTAGAAAGACGTCCACAAAAGCCCACCCCCCACAAGGGTTAGTATGTTTCTATAGGTTTTAGGAAATTAACATAATTGATTAAAGGCACCAATTAAGAGGACAAGTGGTGATGCAATTCATCCCCAGGTCAAACTCCTTCTCTGGAAGGAGCCCCCCCTTCAACACTCGTTGTACATTGTCCATGAGAATGTGTCTTGAGGGGTTGTTCTCAGCCTTGGTTCCCAGGAAGAACCAAGATAGCACGGAGCCTTGGACTTCCTGGGGCTTGGAGCTCTGGAACTTGTTTTGTCTTTCTGCCTAGGGAAAGGCCATGGAAAAGTACTGGGAAAACTAGCTACTAATACAGTATGTGACAGAATCACAAATATATGTGTGAGGAATACAGAGAAAATATAAAAGATTAAAAAGGCAAAACCCAAATGGCATCAGAGTGAAATTAGGTAGCTCAGGCACTCCCATACCTGGCAACATGGCTCCAAACCAGCTGTAAAACCCATGCAGAAGTTCATTGGTGCTTGGCTCTCGCTGAATTCTGCCTTGCTGTGGTTCCCAAGTAGCTCATACACAGCCTCCTCATGTCAACATGGGCTGTAGGCGCACCTTTTCACTGTTGCACAGGCACAGCTTGCCAACACCATACAGTCAGCCATCCTGGCCTGGGGGAATTCACAGTACCTAACCCTGAGACTGGCTGGGCTTTCTGCTGCTCCTTGCCATCCTCAGGAGGTCCTGCTCAGATCCCACTTCAAGGTCCATCTCTGGATGCAAGCATTGCTGAGACATTCATGTATTGTTCTCCCATAGGGACCATGAACTTATATTTAAATGGCGGGAGGCATCTGTTTCCCCATCAGCACTCGTGGCTGACATTTTCTCTCCTGCCAGTTTCCAAAGTGCAGCTGAGACCATAGGTAATCACAATGGACAATGGTTCTCTCTTTAGCAGACCATGACCTGGGCCACTTCCTGGAGAAGCATATGGCTCAGCACGCTTTTGCTTCCAGGGATCCCCGGAGATCTCAGAGAGCTGCTGGAAATGTCAGTCATTCCCTGAAATTCAGCCTTCAGGCTTCACCACAGGAAGTGAAGTTATTTTGCTCAGCCCTGCAGCTCCTCATGCATCTTTTTTCAGCAATTTCACATGGAAGTACAGGACAGTTGGTGATGGACTTACCCCCTGCCTTTGGTCAAAGAACAAAGGCCAAGCAAATAATACCAGGTTAACTGCAGTGAGTGACACATAATCAACTGTGAAGAGGTGTAAGGATTATATCCCGAGAGACCTGGGCTGCCTCAGCTCCTCACCAATTGCTTCCTTTCATAGCCCATTTTAAAAGCTTTACAAACTCTCAGCAGTCACAGATCAGTTAGCTAAACTCTGTTTTCTGAACTTTTCCTGTTATCTTTGGACACCTGAGTCTGTGAAATTGCCTATTAACAGAGCAATTTAGCTAACCTCAGAAGAGTACATGTGAATCTAATGGCCAGATATAATGCCTTGGCAGATCAATAAGGCACATTCCAACTCCTCAGAATCTAGACTTCCTGGTGCTGGATGGAGGGATTTTTATAGCTGCCAAAAAGTTATGCCTGAGTTTGTGCAAAAGGGAAAGGAGAGAAGCGGAGAAAGGGTATGTATTCAGCCATAAAATATTTTGATGAGCCTGAAGAGGTTTTAGGTGGGATTAAGACATCCTAGAGGGCTCGTTGTAATTGCTTCTCCTCTCTAATTTCAGAGGAGCTGTACTTCTGTGGGGCCAAAAGGCTTTCTAGATCCAGTTTGAGTGGGTGCAGGAATCTAGGCATACATGAGCATAAACCTGCATTGCAAGCACCCAGGCACGCATGCCACACTGTGGGGGGCTTGCTGCATGCTCATGTAACAATGTTTGGACTCTCTGATGTCCCTGGGACAAGGGGGCTTTGCAGCTGTGTGATTCTGACCACAGCACGGAGAGGTACCTGATGATTCAGAGATGACTGATGGACACCTGCATCACCTGTGTGTACTTCAGCAGAGAAGGGAGGCCATAATACACTAACTGGCACATCTTTTGTCACTCTGCTGCCTATCCCAGCAAATTCGACTGCTCTCAAAGATCATGCCCATTTCTGTAAATAAACTCTGACAAGGGCCTAGCCCACAGCTGGTGTAACAGAAGACTATGCAGCGGTGCTAATTTGCAGCAGCTGAGAATTCGCCTCAGTGTCTCCCAGCCCAAAACAAAACTCTATTAAAAGATTTTTTCTCAAGTTCAAGTGTAGTGCAAAAAGCCCTGTTCCTATAAGAGTAGACTAACTGGCTGACTTGCAGCAGCAATGCTCCTGCTGATATGCCCAAGAGATGGTAGCAGGCCTACAGTCCAGCCTTCTCCCCCCTCTCCTCTCCCACAGTCCAGGTGTAGCTCACCCTGACATACTGATGGTAATTCTGGCAGCATTTTGACCCAATGGATTTGCTCTGGCCAGCCCTAAAAAATTAATCTGAGAAATTCTCTGCATACACAGAAAGCCCTCCCTGCAGACATCTGAAAGCTGTGTCTTCCTTATAATATCTTCTGTTTTCCTTGCCTTGCTGTCTTGTTGCCATCATATTTGCCCAGAGGTTTGCCACAATTTACATCAGAAGATGATATGCCACTTCATGGCAGAAAATCCTGGCAGCTCCACTGCCTATAGAAAGCTTGGTTTGGTCTGTATCTGCCTTGGCACAAAATCCGTATTTGCTCTGTTTCTGCGGACCCTGCAAAGCTTCATGCTTTACCCTCCAAGTCACTCACAGTGTACGCTTAACAGCAGGGATGAAAGAGGCTTCAGGAAATAGCATGCTGAGAAGTGAGGCCTCCCAGGACTCCAATCAACCCCCCTGAAGGGGAAAAGCCTAGGGCTAGAGAACAAATTCTAATTATAACAACAGACCTGCAGTCATTCCCTATTATGTCCAGCTCTTCAATGAGGAATTAAACAAGTTATAAAACGGGTGTGCTGTCTTATTCTTCCCTCTAGCATTAGTAGTGATATGCTGTAAAAATATGGCTACATCTAAACAGCATGTGAAGGGACCATTAACACGGCACATGACTGACAGAAGAAAACAATATTAGTGTGATAGACATCCTTTCTTGCTCCAGGGGCATGATTTACTACTGAATTACAGTAGGTTTAGGCTACAATAACACCTCAGACTGAAGTAGGGATAATTCTTACGTGAAGCCAACAAAAGCCTAACAAAATCTGATTGCCACAACCTGGAAAACTGCAAACATCACAATGTGAAGTAAAAGAATTTTTGCTAAAGAGCAAGAATCAACTGATTATGTTACCAGCAGGCAAGGAGGTCAGTTTGCATCTTCTGATCAAAGCTGAGGAACTTGCCACGATACAGAACTTATGCTCAGAATCAAAACTGCTGGGGGAAAAAAAAAAGACCATCAAATGACAATAAAATCATAGTTGTCCGTTGCAGGCTGAGAATTCATTAAACCAATAAAGAATTAGCACCACAGAGGTGAAATGGGACAAGTCATAATTGCATGAGCACAGATTGAGCCCTGCAGTCTCAACTGTTTCTCCAGAAGCCTTTGCTGGCACTTTCACATCTGCATGTCTCGGTGTGAAGGTCTTTAGGTTAACTCTACACGGGTGATACCTCCGTCCCTGTAGCCTAATTCCTTCACTGCCTTCCCCATTATAGGCAGTAATTTCCACCCATGCAAAGTGGGTGGCATTTTACACTTACTTCACTTTCCCTTCAGTCAGGTGTAAATGGCTGCAAGAGGTGCAAAACAGAGTAGAGCTACAGGATGATTAAGAAAAATAGGCTGTGAGAAGATTGCTTCTCTCCATAAAATCTGCATCTTGCCTCTAGCACTATTATTGGAATATGACTAAGAAAGTGAATATTCCTAGAATTCTGTAAGAATATTTCTAGTAGTTCAATATGTTTTCATACAATATCTAACAGAGTAGAATGGTAATAAACAATATTTGTTACACTGTAACCAGAAGAACCTCTGAATGTGGTTTGTAAAGTGATACTAAAGAGATTCAAAAAGGCAAAGAATTCAGGCTGAGGAAAATGTCTCACATGTGAGCAAAAAATAGAGCATGGGATTACAATGGAAAAAATTGTAGTACTTTAACTGCAGTAGCAATAGCAAACAGCAAAGGATGGAGCACTTTGCTTAACATACATCAAATCTTTTTGCAGTTAAGCTCTTTTACCAATTGTCGATTGGAGGGATTTGTCACCACTGTTCACATATTCTTTTCGCATAATCTTCCCTCTCAGGCACTTTTTACCATGCAAAGTATTTTACAGAGCTGTGCAACTGACAACATACAAGTTTGCAGTGAAATTTTTTTGAATTTTTGACAGTGCAGAATGTCTCAAAAGGCTAGTAAAATTTTTCTTTTTAGTCTCTCAAGTGGGAGCAGACAAACCTTGACAACACACTGTGTTGTAACAACAGGACATTGAGTTACTCCACCTGCATGCCTGAGTGACTGTGGTATCCAGAGGGATACACTGACATACTGTGCCTTCTGCAGCTTCCTCCAGACCACAAAATACCTGAGTCAGAATGTGACCCACTGGGTCTGCACTGTCCTTCACCATCATCTGCTCTCCCCCTGCCTGGTACTGGATGCATACACAGAAGGCATTGCTTCTTCTACTTCTCCTTTTTCTACTGACAAAATAAATGTCTCATGGATGTCCACAGGAATTCAGGTATTTGAGATGTTTTGGGCTTGATATTGGGGAAGATTCTTATGCTGCAGTGCAACTTGTAAAGCGTCTTTAAAACATTTCTTATCCAGACAAGAGGTTGCGATGAATAAGGAGTTACTTGGGGGCAAAAGGGTCTGCTATGACAGCTTAATCAAACTGAAACCTGTCCCTAGTTGCCCTTCCTTCCCAGGAGACCCACAGGGATTATGGGGTGGATTCAGTATTTTATCCATGAATTACTCCCTGGAGACAGCTTAGGGCAGCTTATATGCGGAGTCAGGCCTTCTGTGCCCGCAAGAGCTCGACCCCCTGCACATGGGCTGAGTGTGTGATGGGTCACACTGAGCAAGGGGCCTCAGCACACACCTGCCTGCCTCCAAGGGCTCACCCAGCCGGCTGGCAGCACTCCACACTCCTGCTGCCTTTATTTTCACAGGAAATAAAAAAGAAAAATACAAATATATTTATCTATAAAATCTATACAAGACCAGATTTATCTCTCAGGTTTACGTGGCCTGCAAATTAAGACCAGAAGGGGCTATCAGATAGCCTGTTTGGTCTGGCACCTTGTGCATGTATCACAGGTCGTTTCATTTTAACCACTTTTCCCTGCACTGAACCCAAGACCTTGCATATTTAAAAGACAGTTCAGCCTTGATCTGGAGCCATCAAAACATGGAGAATCCATCACATTCGTCAGTCATCCTCTCTGTTAAAAATGTGAGCATTCTGTCAGATGCATTGCTCTGCCTTTGATTCTCAGCCATTGTTTCATATTTTGTCTTGCACTGCCAGGATAAGTAAGCCTTTAGGGTCTGCCATTTTAGCCCTGTAAATTTACTTATAAATCTTAATTCAGGTGTTATTCCATCTTTTTTCTGACAAGTTAACCTCTGAGTTTCTCCCTGCAAAGCATTTCCTCCAGCCTGTGAAACATTTTCTAGCTGCTTTCTCCACACTCCAATTTTCAAAACATTAATTTTAAAACATGGACACTAAAAGTATACACTTTTCTGTTTTGGTTTCCCACATGTGAAAAAGTATGAATTATACTCCCCTGCTTCCTCTGTTCTAATCACCTGAATCATATATCAGCTTTTCCATTCTTTCTCTCCAACCAAATGTCAGGCTAAGCAGCACCAGGAAACACAACTCATCCATTCCTCTTTTTGGGGCTACTGGTATAAAAGTAGATTTTTCCCTGTATCACAGGGGAAATCCAGGTACTGGAAATTGCTCCACATTGATACCAATGGGCCCTGTAACCCCTGCAGCTAGATCCTTTACAGTCCTGGCCTGTACCTTCCCTGAAGGCATGAATATAAAATTTTTTTCTCTTAAAATTTTTCAACAGTTGCTCTGCTTACTAATGGAAACTACTTTCTCATTTAAAGAAAGGATATAAATTACTTGTGTACAACTGCAAACCAGAAATGTTTATCCAACACATCCGTCTTTTCCTGTCACTGGTGATTTCCTCATCCCACCCAATAACATACCCCATCACCAGAGACTGTCTTCTTTCCCTAGAAACAAACTGTTTTGTTTTTAATTATGTTTTTTTCCTGATATCTTTCACTACCACAAGCAATTTCCTGTATTTCATGCCTCTCAGTTACTATTTTTTGAAGTCTCTCTCCTTGTTTTCCACTTGTTATACACCAGAGAGAAGAGGCTTTCACCTCACCTCTGATCCAGCATCTGGGGTCTTTTCACATACTCAGGAGTTTAAAATATTCAGACACAAAGAATCATGAGTAAAAAGAATAATATTCTGTTCAGAGGACTACAGAGGATATAAATCATAATCAGACATTACTAACATTCAATTATTTCTGTCATTTAGTTACAATATTTCTTGCTGATTTTTAATCATTTGATGTTGAATAATTTTACAATGCAGCTCAGTATTTTCATTTTTCTCCTCAGTACTTTAATTTTTCTCAGCTGAACCCTGGCTTTCTGAAACAGCTAATTCTAGCTCCAAGTGCCAGTCTGTCAAATCTGGTCACACCCCCTGCTAACGCCCAATTACCCATGAGCTAGAACAAACTTGTCACCCTTGTTGAAGGGAATAAAACCTCCTCAATCAGTGAAATAAGGCTGTCAATGGCACAGCTGTGAGTGATGCTCACACGAGGGGTGTTTCCCTCTGAGGGTGCTGTGAAGCAGGAGAGCTCCCCATGGGTGTCCATTAGGAGAGAGCTTGGCACACAGGCCATGGACAGGGGCCGGCCAGCCAGACACACTGGGGCAGCCCTGGCCATGGGCAGGGGGCACCTCCTGGGCCCGTGGCCAGGCAGAGCAGGGCTGTGGGCAGCTGGAGCCCAGCATTGCTGGCAGCACTGCTGGGACTGACAGGCCTGGGGGCTGACATGGGTTCCTGGGATGTGGGCAAGGTAGGGCGCATAGCCCACCTAAAGACGATTTTATTTTTTTATATCAACAATTGATTACAGTGATTAACAGAGCATTGCTTCCCCACAGGCTGGATCATGGAGGGAAAATCACACTGTAACAGCAGTGATGTCATGGCAAGCTGCACTAGCCTGGGCTGGGAGAGCTTCACAGAGCCTCCTTGGCAACATCCTAACAGCAAGTTGCTTAATTTTCACTGGAGTGAGTTAAAAATGGTTTGGTAGATTCCTGGGAGAGGAGAGTGTTTATTTTTAAGCTTGGATGACCAAGCCTCAATGGTCAAGATGCCTTAGCCACTCTTTCCAAAATAGCAGGGAATTTCAGGCTTGAGGGTTTTGCTTAGAGTCACCACTGGTGCTCCCTGTTTTCAGAAATTTCTGCTCAGTCACTCCTGTGAGGAAAGGCTGGGAAAGCCAAGTGCTTTTTCAGGAATAAACCAGCCATTACTATAACACATGACAGGCAAGCCCTGAGGCCACAAGGCTTTGTTATGAAATCAGAAATAAAATAGGCATATTTTATATTAAATTAAAAACCAAAACAAAACATATGTACAAACCCCAAATTTCCATGTCAGTAAATGATTCATTCCTTATTTATAAAAGAACCATTTCTGAAGACTCGTGGAGATCATTCTGTTTCAGCATAATTTTGGTTAATCAGGTTCTGAATTAATTAACATAATTAGTCACTATGGGGGGATAACTCAGACTGATTTTATGGAACCTTTTGTTGTGCTGGTTCAGGTCTTACAGCTTGATTTAAACATGACTGGAGGGGCTTATTAACATGAGTGATTAATGCTGTATAAAATTGATTACAAACTAATTTTAGCTGCAAAACCACATTTCTACAAACTTTCATCATAACTACGATGACTATGGACTAAAACCAGTTTGGCTGAGGTTGAACAGCAGCAGTGGCTCTGGTGGCCTGCAGAAGGCCTCACCATCAAGAATGGCAAAACCCACCCTGCTAAAAAGCCTTGAGCCAAACTGGCATCACTGTGAGGGAGCTACATCTTCCCTACAAGTGGAAATAGAAGAATCCAGCAAAACCTCTTTAGTGTGTAATTTTTATCATAGAATGGTTAGGGTTGAAACGGATCTTAAAGGTCATCTAGTTCTCATCCCTGCTGCCATGGGGACATGGACACCTCGCACTAGACCAGGTTGGTCAGAGCTCCATCCAACCTGGCCTTGAACACTCCCATATATGAAGGATCCACAGCTTCCCTGGACAACCTGTTTTATTTAGTTGACTTCTCTACTTAAGCATCTGTTCACTGCTCGTGCTCTTTCTGCCATAGCACTAAACACAGAAAAGGCCTAGCCTTGAAAATTCCCACTCTTTCCTTATAAATAAAGTCAAAATCATTTCAAACAATGGCATGCTGCTGAGCTGTCATGGGAATGTAAGTGTATGCAGAATGTAGTGGTTGGAAAGAATGTGACAGATCCTACCACAGTAAGTATTACCTGAGCCTACAAAAGGTCTCTGCCAATGGGCCTATTTCAGAAATAAGCAACTATGTAAAGAGTCTGGCACTCTGCTTTTTTTGATCTTTTAGATCATTTATATTTTTCTATTAATAATAGTACCATCAAAATACAATAAAAATTTAATTCGGATAGTGTGGCCCTGGATATTGTTAAGTAAAGCAGATGTGGAATTTCTAAACAAGATATCCTTGAGGTTTGGCTTTGAAAAAAGGAAGACGTTTCACACAGCCAATGACGTCTAGTTTTTTCAAAGGCTTAGCTCGACATTTCCAAGAAAAACAGTTCTTTCAGATGAAAGGCTGCACAAAAAGAAATGTCATGTGGAAAAGAAGAGTTTGGATTTGTTTGGGGTTTATTTTCATAAAAAGGAAAAAGCAAGAATGGTGGAAGGAAACAAAAAGTCAAATTAAAAATTAGGAAATATGTAGCATGCCTTCATAATGTCTGGCATAAAAGTACTACAAAGATGTATTCATTCAAGGCCCTGAAATCAGCCCCTCTTGCAAATAAGATACTCCTCCTTTTCCAACAAATTATCTGTAAGCCTGCAACCTTCCTGTCTAGTAAAAGAGGGTGAGTTGTTGTTTATTTTATTTTTCCTTCTATTTATGCTAGTTGAAGACAGTGGGCCTTGCTGCCATGTAATTCAAGTGCAAAGTGGCAGAAAAAGTGCTGGCATTCTGCACTGGTAGAGCTTCTGCCCCAACACCTAAAACTTTACACACAAGAAAGTAAGTGAGGGGTTGGCAAGCAGCGTGTGAGCCAACGGGCTCCCTTGGGCAGACCCCCAGCGTGGATCTCTGCCTCTGGCTGTGGGAACGTGTGTCCAAGTGTGGGGTGCCCAGCTGGGCCACCCCCATCGGTACCAACAGGAAACTCTGTGCAGTTATTTGTCCTGGGGGAGAAGGAGGCAGAGCTGGAAGGTTCGGCTCCCTAAGCACTTGCCAAGCCATCCATGAGTGCCATGTGCTGTCTGCCTTTCTCATTAGATCGATTAAAACCAGGGCTGGATGAATATTATTTGCCAGATACATTATTTAGCAAATGTTGATCTTCCTTGTTGAATATGCTATCTGACTGATCGTTTCTGCAGTAGCCTACGAGCTCTAGCACCATTCAAATACTATTAGTTGAATAATTTATGAGATGCACAAAGACAAAATACATTGAATAATTTATTCAAAGAAAAATTGCTTCCAGTATTTGGTTAGCACTAATTAGATCCTCTTTTCGGCTAGATTACGCACATATATGCACTTGCTTAGGCAGACATACACACAGACACATGCTCACACACTCAAGAGAGCCAGATTTGGGAGGCACAGATTAGCAACACTTTACTTCACTGATTTTATTGCTCAAGGCCCACTGGCACAGTCCAGATCAGAACAAAGCCTCATAAATAGACTGAAACAGTGAGTCCAAGTCAGAAATTCTGAACGTGAATCTGATTTCTCCCTGCAAAATGCAGAGTGTTGTGTAATGGGTCAGGAAAAAAGGAGCTGATGATTCATCTAGCTGTTGATTTTAGAACAATTTGTGAGCAAGAACAAAAAATATTCTACATCAAGTGGATCACAAGTCTCCTGTCTTTAACAGAATGCATGTAAAGAAAGAGACTGTTGAATGTGTTGCTTTGCAAACATGAACTTTCCTATTTCACAGTCAAGTGTAGACAGAGATCAGAAGGGAGAGATGTCAGGTATTTCATGGCAACAGGAAAAAGACTCCTGCACCGTGATTTCAGGACTGCTAGAGCATCAGCAGTCCCCAGCCATCAAGATGCCCAGACCATGTTCATGTGCTGCAGAATGGCTTTCTCCCCCACCTTCCTGAAGTATTTCCAGATATTCCCTTGTAACTGCAGTTTTTCTTATCTTTAGGACGTGTTATGCATGAGTTCCCAGGGCAAGGAGAAGCTTCACTGACCACAGTGAGCTGCTAGACAAAGACATACTGGCATCTTCTGCTGGTTACCTGATTTTTCACAGCTAATTTGGGGGCAGGTATTTCAGGTAAAGTGTCAGCTTTAATTCACAGCCCCTTCAAAGCAACTTTCATATGAAGCCATGACTCTCAGAGTCTGGTACCTCCAGGTCAGGGCTGAGGGCAGCAGAAAGATTTTGCTGACAGTGCAGCTGTTTGCACCATAACTAACCACATGGATAAACAAAGGGCCATAATTTAGCTAAGATAACCTTTGCGATGACCTTATAAATGCTGACATAAACCATATGCACTGCCCAAACCCAGACAGGCAAAGACAAACCTTACATAAACTCACAAACTTTATAAAATTTACATGGTGGCATATCCAGGAACATTTGTAACAGAGAAGGATCCCACATTCAGGCCTAGATTTTAAACCCCTTGTATCATAAGGAATAGAAGGTCATCCCCAATAACATGAGACGTATTAAATAAGAAAAGAAGCTAAAGCAGACTTGAAGGCATTGTACACCTCAAAGAAAAAAAGCTTTCCTTTTTGTTGTCGGCATCTGCTGTTTAGATAGCTGGACAAGATAAAACCAAGCAAATCAGAATGCAAAGATAAAACAGAAACCTTTAGTTGGTTGTCTTGAAGGACAAAGCTGCATCTTCCATTGTTATTTTGCCACCAATTATTTTTTTCCTCCTGGTTCTATTTTTGTAGAGCTCCCAGAGCTGCCCTAATGGTAGAGAAAGAGTAACAGATATAATTGGGAACATCCTGAATAACCTAATTCCAGAGTCCTTATGGTATGACAAGACACCTAAGGGATGTGTCCAGGACAATGTCAGCCGGCATGAAAGGCTGCAGCAAAGGCATTAGAGTGAGATGACTCTGTTTAAAAGCTTGTTGGCACTTTCAGTTAATAGAAGTCACTTGGGAAGTATTTTCTTTTATGTCTGACAGGTTTCTCTTTTTGCCCTTTATGTATGATGTGTTACCGTGAGTGCAGTTCATCCACTGATCAATCATCCTGTCTGTTCTGTCCCAAGTGCATGGATAGCATTGTTTTGTACATAGGACTTAAAGACCTGGGTTTCGGTGAATATCAGTGTGCAGAGGGAAGGCTCAGGAGGGGAAAGATGACACCACAGTTAGGTATTTTGCTTAGATTTGGCATGTGAGGCTTTTGCTCCTCCTCAAGCACAGTAACCATACAGGTATGTGAACACAGCAGGAGCATATAATTGAGTGCAGTCATAGCCCAGGGATGCCAGCTTGAGCATCTCACACCAAAGAGCATGGAGAGTGGTGTAGTCAGCCACAGGGAAGTGGGCTATGGGCACCCTGCAGTTGTCATCTGTTGTGTATCTAGTACCACTTCATCTCAGTGTTCCCCTTGTAGAGGAACAAGATTTCATTTTGCTGGGTGCTTTCTGAAAGTACTCACTGGCACAGCTGTGAAGTGCCTGGATCCATTTCAATGTAGGAACATGCCAGTTAATAACAGCAATCTGAGATGACAAATGGTCAGCCCAGGCTGTCCTCAAAACATGGTCCTAACTGTCTCATTAGGGTGCTCAGTTCTGAAAACCGGCACAAATAAATTAAAGAAATAGTATTCATTTTAAATAACTGACCTGAAAAGCAAAGCCACAGGCTGCTTTTGCCACTAGAATCCACAGGAATGGACCATAACAAACATGTTCAGAGAATATAGGAGCAGAAAAGTCTATTTCTTCCAGTACTTACTGCACCTTCTGGCCACTGTCCTCTTGCAGCACTGAGCAAGGATGGTGCTGTGCCAGCTCCAGGGCAAGATACTTCCTCATGTCACAGTTCTCTGACCTTGCTAGAGTACAGCATGTTGCCTGGACCCCTCCTTTAACAAATGTTCTCAATTTGACAGATGAGCACATGTACTTCAGTGCATCACTATATGGAGTGCCAAGTCAGGTCAGAGCTTGACATCAGAATATTTTGTCATAAAGCAAAAGCACTAAAAACTTTAGGCTTGGATAACTAATCACTGCTCTTTTTTAAAGGAGTTTATTTAAACGAGCATCAAAATGAAAATGACAGCAGCACAAGCAAGTAAATTATAGCTGCCTAATTGGACCCAAAGAGAGTTGGGGGCCTGAAATGTCCCTTCATGTAGACAGGCAGAAAAAGAAAATGTGTACAGGACACATGCACATTGACTTTATGAGTCTTTAAATTTCTTGGGTTTCAACTAATCCCTGAAGTACAAGAAGTATTATATTTTTCCCTGCTTCTGTACCCATGTTCACAAGTTCATAAGGTTTGCAGTGGGAGACTTTAATTCACCATTAAACTGGAAAACAAACTTGACAGGAACTCTTTGTTGAGTTCACATTTTATCCCCCATCCAGGAGCATGGAGCCAGCCCAGTCATTTCTGCTACTCTGTGTCTCCTAGGCAATCCTGTTCAATGCTGACCAACTCCTTGTAAAAAGAGCTGCAAAAATGCCAAGTACCAGCTGCTGCACTTACAAGTATACCTTGTTCCTTCACACTGAGAGCTGAAGATTTTATGGGGAATCTTGTATATCCTCGGAGAACTGCCCTTCAACTGACCAGTACAGCCCTTTGATAACATGCTTTTGGCATCAATATCAACAAAATAAAAAGCTTCTAATTATTTCACTAGAAGCAAAACTATCTTCAGCTGGGAGTTAGGGAGAGGTTCACTAGAAAATTGTTTTATCTAGGCTATTAAAAATCTAAATTTCCATGGCTTTGAGGATGTGATTCATAGCATTTTAGATCATTTTGTGTCTTAATGGATTTGATTCTAATTTCAGTTCCTTTGTAGGTTTTTTAAGAGATAAAAGGAGATAATTCCCTAAAATCCCTCAGGGCATGAAGGTCTGGGGCTGTCTCACAAGCAGAGTGTGCACTCAGGAGCTAGAAGGGAGGATCAGCAGGCTGACAGCAATGGCCCAGCTAGATCACGCCAGGCAGGGAATCAGAGCCCAGGGCAGGGACCCTCACTCTGCCAGGCCTTATTCTCACTGTGGGCCCAAAGTGAACAAGAGCACATATATGAATGTACCCCACCCTCTCTATCCATTCTTCCTTAAAGAAAGACATCTAATTTTCACCAAAAAAACACTTCACAATAAAAGGTGTGCACTTAAAATGTAGGAAGGGGAAATGCAAGTCCAGCTTCTATATTGGATAAGAATAAGAGACCAAAATTTATGAGGCTATAGTGGCAGCAAAATTTCCCTTACAAGATTTGGAATAGAGAAAGTCCATATCAGATTGCTATGTTTAAAAAAGCCTTGTGACTGAATTACATGAAATAAATATTCAATCACAGTAGAAAGTTGAGTTAGTTTAAGAGAGAATCTGTTACTTTTAAAGATGTAAAGAGTTGCAAGACCAGATTTGTCGTCAGAAGCCAAACTGGTAAAATTTGCCTCTCCCACTAGCAAAATAAAATATAAAGCATCATTCAAGAGACAAGCTTTAGAGAAATGCATAATCCTCTTTCTGTGGAGTTATATTTAGGCAAAGGGCAATACTGCATATAATTTATCTTTTTCTGCAAATAAATTCGTTAAGCCTGAGGAGGTGGAGTCCCATATGGTCCCATAGTCAGATAACATGATATGCAGCTGTGAGATGTATTAATATGCAGAGGAGATACAGCACAACTGCATCGTGTCTTCTCAGAAGGGTTGCAAAACCAGTAAGAATGGTAAACTTCAGTCTTTTTTTAATTTAGCTTTGGTTACTGATTTCTCTGGCATTTTAAACAGAAGGAGAGAACCACAGGCAGTGTGTGATAGAAAGCTCATTCATTCAAAACTGAATTTAACCCTCAAATCCTATCTGTGTTGGTGAGTTTGGAGTACAGCTCAAATGGAGGAAATTCCCAGCACCCACAAAAATCAGGCTTTGGGGTGAAGACTGTAGAGCTGAATAAAGCAAGACTATACGTGTGATCTCACATAACAGCTACACCATTTGGGCTGTTTTTCACCACAAGTTTTGCAGGGTACAGTGTGTGTACTGTGCCTGTTCAAACAGAAATGTGACCTGTACCTGACCTACCTTCACGTTACACCCAGCATGCATAGAGAGCAAGTGACCTTCTCTGCTGCTCCAGTGCAAATTGTTAAAGATTGTTGTTGTCTCTCGGGAAGCCTTCAAGCATGCTTTGCTATTCCTACTGAAATATGCTGTGGCTTTACCATTGATCACCAGAGGGCAAAAAGGAAAATTCCATCCCTCTGGAAAGAACAGCTCTCTTGCAATTTTCTTTTTTATTTATAGGTGGTTTTTTCATCTAATTTACTGAAATAATTATGGTTTTCTTTGTGAAATGCTTTTATTCAATAAAATTTAATCCTCTTTCAGCCCCTTTTTTGTTTACTTGACCTTGATTTTATTGCTGTGCTGACTGCCAGCAAAGTCTGAACTCCCTGTGCAGTCTCTCAGTGTGCAGTGGAACACTCACACATACACTTTGAGGTATTGTGGCATAATGCTGCTTGAGCTTGACAAGGACATCCTGTGCTGAGCTGAGAGGCTGGATCAGGTATCTGTTGGATTTAGCAAGGTTACTTCGCCAAAAGCATTACAGGCAAAGGAGGCACCTCCTAGCTGAGCTAAGCATAGAGAGTAAATATGCTCTGAAGATTATAAACATGGTTTTGCACACTAGCTCATGCCCTGCAGGGCAGAGAAGCCCTGGGCCAAGGCAGAGGCACAGCCAGCTCCATATCCTGGCCATGAGCTGTCCAGGTGCAGACAACTCAGGGAGACATGAAGGATGCACTCAATCCATGCAGGCAGCATCTCCAGGCTCCAGCCACAGTGACTGCAGGATTTACTGAGCTGGTGGTTGCACCCAAGTTGTTGTGCATCCAGGCCAGCTGCTGCACCCAGGCCAATATTCTCCCAGAGAAACTGGGTGCTCATGGCTTGAAAGGGTGCACATGTTGCTGAGCAGGTAATTGGCTGAACGACAGGGCACAGAGAAATGATGAATTTAAATCCAGCAGATTGCTGGTCACCAGTGATGTCCCCATGTCTCAGTATTGGAGCCAAGTCTGTTTTTTATCTTACAGGGTTCAAAATAGAGAAAGTCCATGTCAGGCTCCTATGTTTAAAAAGGCCTTGTGTCTGAATTACATGAAAAAACTATTCAATCACAGTAGAAAGTTGAGTTAGTTTAAGAGAGAATCTGTCACTGTTAAAGATGTAGAGAGCTGCAAGATCAGATTTGTAGTCAGAAGTCAAAGTATGAGGAGTGGCTGAGGGAGCTGTAGGTGTTTAGCCTGGCGAAAAGAAGAATCAGAGTGGACCTTAATACGCTCTGTAACTCCTGAAAGGAAGATGTAGCCAGGTGAGGGTTGTTCTCTTCTCTAAGGTCACAAATGATAGGACAAGAGGAAATAGCCTCAATTTACATCATGGAGGTTTAGCTTGGGTATTAGGAAAAATTTCTCCACTGAGAGCATGGCCAAGAATTGGAACAAACTGCCCAGGGAAGCAGTGGCATCACCATCCCTGAAACTGTTCGAAAGGCGTGTGGATGTGGTTTAATGGTGAACATGCCTAAAGGCTGGGCTAGATAATCTTGAATATCTATTCCAGCCTAAATTATTATGTGATTCTCTCCTTAATAAACACAGCTTGATTATTAATCATGTTGCCCTGTTTCAGTCAGGGTGCTACATGTGGCCCTCTCATAGTTAATCTTCCTGTGCTGCTATAGGAAAGGGAACACGTGCTTGACACCAACAGTGCAGCCCTTGGGTGCAATTAAACATCAGGAACTACTCAAACATTTGTAAGGTTTCCTTTTTATGCACATCTGTTTGTTGACCTTTGGGAGCGAGACCCTTTCGTGGCCAGTTTTGTGGCTTAAGAAGCTGTTATCACAAAAAGCCACTGTCACAGCTGGCACAACACCAAAGACAGAGCAGGGAGGCTGGATTGCTGCTGGAAGGGTTTTGTCCCAGCCTGCATGGGGCAATGTGGGGAAGTTTGCTCTCCTGTCACCCTTGTTTTATCTGTTCAGTGGGTAAATAAAGGGTTGCAGTCTCTGCAGCTGCAAGCTCAGCAACTTTCTCCACCACACATCATTCACTCAAAGATAAAAACAGTTGTGGAGAGTCCCAGATCTCTGGTGCAAGCTGTTATTTGATTTATTTATTTATTGGCACTGGGTTCTAAAACATGGTAGGTGCTTTTCTGCAGATGGGAGGAGACGCAATTCCCAGGCTTTGAAAAGGAAAGATGCAGCATCCATAAAGAACACTAATACTGAAACAGAGATACAGAAAGAATACTTGCAACATTAGATTAAGTGATTGTTTATGGTTGTTACACAAGTTTTGGTTGTTTAGACACAGATTTGCATAGGCACACATATTCCTTATGCATGTACCCATTTGCTGAATACCTCATACATATAAACAATGAAATCAAGACTTACAGATTTATCCAAGGGAAATTAGTAAAAAATCCAGCATTTCCTGGCTGAGGTACCAGATGTAATCATGTCTCTAAACAAGTATAGTGCTCTAAATACTATAAAGACCTGCAATAAAGTCTCTGTAAAAAGGTGCAAGGGATTGAACAGGCACTGCTCTAAATAACAAAAATGTCTTCCATTCTCCCATGAACAGTGTCTGCATGTGAAAGAGCAGATCACTGCTCAGAGAGCAGTCTTGTGCAGGGAAGGTGTGTGGACCATCAGCTGACTACAGTCACTGCTTGCTGAGTTATTTCTGGTGAAGTTCTGCTCTGCAGACAGTCCCTTTTTGCAGCAGTGACTTTACCATGACGGGCTCACCTGCATAATCTCAACCAGCTCCTCTACTAAGCCTGGTTGTGACTCAGTGCATCGGCTGCCTGATTTTAATCCCTGCCCAGTACAACATCAGCAAAGGGTGCTTTTCTTCCTCTCTCCCTGGAAGGAGTTGCCATGGTGGATGTGAACTTTTCCTGATGCTAGAGCATTTTGGAAAGGGTTTCTTCTGGCCTTTGCTTTGTGTTCTTACATTTTCAACAATCCAGAAGGGAGTATGTGGTCCTTAATAAAAAAAATAAAAATAAAAAATGCAAAAAATTAATAATATTATAGAAAGAGATTTTAAAAATTAAATAGGTACCCTGTTTCTCATCTAAGTGGACCAGTGGTGTCAAAGAGGTGTTTGAGATTATTTCTTAAGAGTCATGACACTAGATGTAATCACTGAGAAGGCAGTCTGAGTTACAGGCTATTATCTAAGACTTTGGACCATGTAATTGTTCCCTTTCTTCCTGAGATTAAAAATAGAAAAGCAATACTCTCTTCTTAGACAGGACTAATCGAAACTCAAAGCCTTTTCTGACATTTGGGCAGAAAAGCCAGACTTCCAATGACTAGATCCTGTAAGTGGGTGAGAAGAGATGCTGTTCTGCCCTGTCAAAATGCCCCAGTCATGTCACTGCTGACCATTTGCAGCATATGGACTAAGTGACTGAACGTGAGCTAACGATGTCAAATTCTAAGGTAAGAGTGCAGCCATACAAAGTTTTCTGAGACATTTTTGTGGTTTGCTCAAGTGAAAGCCTTAGAGATGGTCCTGGGGTTTGTGGCTTTTGCCTGAGAGCAAATGCACATTCATCACTTTGACTTAATATTCAATCTGTGTTTGTTCTTTCTCCCCCGCTGCCCCTTCCTTCCCTGGAGGCTGAGGTCACACAGCAAGCAGTGACTCCCAGCGCCTGACACCAGGGAGCACCTTGCACTGACTGAGCCAGGAGCAGCTCCAACTGGGACTCCAGGGCAGAGGGGAAAACAGCAGGGAGTGTGAGAGACACTCCTCCAGCACAAGTCAGCACTACCAAATTTCACCAGCCAAGCACTCTGCTTCCTCCCCTTGAAGTGAACTCTTGGGTGCCAGAGAAGTCAGAGGGAACTGTGCCTGTGGCTTCAGTGGGGAGCAGGATTTGCCTTGAAGTTGCAAAACTGCCACTTGAAATTTTAACCAAAGGTAAATATACCCAGCCCTCTAGTAGCTTTGTTTCACACAAGCTTCTGACATCTTCTTGCTGGTACCAGCTGACACCCAGCCTGGACTCCTGAGCCTCCTCCTCACCACCTTCCCTCCTGGCCTTTTTGCATCCCTCCTGCAAACAGCAGAGCCTGCACTGCCTGCCAGACCCACAGCTCAGGGCCAGTTGTGGGGCTCAGCCCTTGGGATAACACACATGCCTGCTTTCCAAGCCATTTCAAAGATTTAACCTTTCCTTTCTTCTCTCATTCCCAGATTTTTCTCCAGGACTTTGTCATTTGGAGTCTGGGTTACCTCTGCACCTCTGTTTCTCAGCAGACATAGCCTTTCCTGCTGCAAGTTCTCATAGAACTCCTTGTTCTGCCTTACCCCACTTTGGATGCCACACCACTGTGTCACCAAAGGCTGGCAGTGACATGGCTGTGCTCTTGTGCTGTGGCATGACTGACCTCCACCTTTGTTGCACAAATGGCCAAGTTTTCTTCTAAGTAGCTTCCCTCACATTCATGATTTTATTTCCTTTCTGGTCTCTTTTTCAGAGAAGGAGAAATTAAGACAGAGAAGTGTCCATAACAAGGTGGCCTTGCCCTTCTGCAGCACTCCCTGTACTGGAGGTCCTACCTGCTGGATATGAGAAGGCATGAGGTGAGCAGTGTTCCATAGCTCTCGGTGCAAAGCTCAGCGCCGCCCCGCTCCTCCATCTTGGCACATAAAAGCATCTGTGTGACCTCTCTTTACAGCACATCCCAGTCTGGTTTTGCAGGGACTGTATTTTCTCTCCCACCCCATAATCATCACATCCTGTAGGATGCACACTCTGGACCTCGTGTTACTGGGGCAACTATAGAGCACACAGCCCCCTTATCCCTTAACCACACTGGCTGCTGTGTCCACCTCTAGCACAATATTCACAGAGACCCTCAATCACTTCTGACTCTTCTCAGCACCACTTCTCATACAGTAGAGTCACTAGCACAGCAAGAAAATCACTACAATGTGTTTCCAGCCTGCATCCAGGTGCCCAAGGAGCGTTGTTCTCCTGGACTCATTTCCCTCTTGCATTTTACCTTGCTGCTGCATGTTCTCTTTATCCATCATCCATTCCTGCACTTTGCCCTTATTACCTCAGCTCCTTCAGCCCTCTCCATCTATCCTGATCATATGATGGGAGTATAATAACTTTACTGAAGGGTTAGTTTCCTTTTGCAGATAATCTGTCCGTAATCCAGCTGAGTCAAATTTAGGCCTGACAGTGAGGACTTGGTGAAAGTCTGGAGAAAAAGACCAGGAGGAAGAATTGGTCATGATGAATAGTCTACTGTCAGTCCTCAGACACTTCTATGAGCTTCAATGGAGGTTAAATGCCCTATGCAGACACATCTTTCTGTAGATGTTTCTTACAGTACAGTATTTTTAAATTAAAAAAGAAAAATACTGCCTTGAAGAAAATAACCCTCTATGCAGCATAAAATACAATTCTAGGCAACAACCAGATCTGCATACATTTGATTATTTTGCACAATGTCTTATGTCACCTTCCTCCCTTCTCTGGAAAATGCACAATGAAATACAAGAAAGTATATATATTTTATTCTTGTTGTGAAACATTTCTCATGAAAGATAGGAAGCCTGAAGAGTATTTCAGACTCTCCTTCATAGTTCCTGTATCTATAAGTAAAACATGTTTTCAACATAAATCAGAGTGATATAACTATTTACACATCTTATACAGTGCTTTTTGTTCCTCCTATACAAAATTCTTACAGGATCTGATAGGAAATTACTCTTTCACATTCAGCTTCAAAGGCTACATTCTCATTTATGGCTACATTCTCATTTATAGCAAACATTCTCATTCCTTAAAAAAAAAAAGAAAAGAAGGAAAAGAAAAATATAGGCACAGATGATGGTAAAGGAAGCAGGGATGTTTGAGGTATTTGGGAGATTTCCCTCTGTGCAACACACCATTTTTTTGTGAGGCTGTGAAACCATTCCATTACAGGGTACCAACAGAAGTGCATGTTCCAGATTTACCCAGTTGGGCCTCCAGAAGCCAGGGTGCAAATCCCCAGGTTGTGCTGCAGAAACTTTGACATGTGGCTGGTGAAGCCTGCTCCCATCACTGTGATGGAAGAAAGGGTTGGCAACTCAGATGTTGCAGGGCAGGAGAAGCAGACACCATTGAAGGGTCTCCCAGATCAGCTTTGCTGCACTGTCCCACCAGGGACCCTGTGCTCTCCAGCTGAGTGATAAGGGAGGCATGTTTTGAAAAAGGTGGTAGAAACGTCCTCTGGCTGCTTCTTTCACTGCAGGGGTGAAGCCTCACTGCAGGCACACACAGCCACCTTGAGGAAGGGGTGTGTAGGGGCCACACAACGTGGGCTTGGGGCGGAGGAGCTGACTCCTGCAATAAGGACTGAGAGTAAGACTGTCCCACGAAGCTGAAGCACAACACTGCCTGGAAATGCATGACCACAGGGTGAACTGGGAAGAGCTGTCAGCAGCAAGAATGGCAAGGGGAGGTGGGGCTGTTCCACCTGGCTCTGGCATAGTGGCAAACAGAAGGAAATATCAGCAAACGTAAAAATGTGACTCTTGAAACAGTAATGGACATAGCTGCTCCCTCTTTCATCAGAAATCCCAAACACTTGGAGGAGTGATAGGAAGAACATTGTTGTTTAACCCAACAGGAGCAGGTGGACAATTGTGAAAAAACAACGTGGGAAGCCTGGACACAGAAACACTTTGGATATCTGTGCAGGGCCCACAAAAAAACCCTAGAAACACCAGCCTCACTTTCATTTTCAACGACCAGCAGCAGGAGAGTTTGAGACATGCAAAAAGGCAGAATGCAATTTGGGTCTAGCCCAAAAGAGTTTCTTCAGAGAAAAACAATCAGGAATTTTATTATTGGTTTCTGTGGGGCAATAAGAACATAACTTTCTCCAAGCCATCCATATTTAATGTGGAACAGCATTTTGCTGTCACTGGTTGATGAAATTGCACATCAGCAGAACAACAATCAGCTGTCCTAAAGGTTTTGTTTTCTTACTTTTTAGGCCATATTGATCCTTTTCCCAAAATCATACTCTCAGGCTTGACTGCTGCACATGGTGAAAGCTACAGCATGGAAATGTCAAAAGTGTCTCTGTGTAAGACCTGTTCTGAAATGGTGCCTGAGTACCACTTACCAGAAAGTGCCACTCATGCCCACTGAGCTGCCAGGACACCTGGGGGTGCTGAGAACCTGCTGCTCCAGCTGGAACTTACTCCAAGGGGCTCTGGGGCAGTGACAGTGGCACTGACAGGGCAGCATGCCATGGCACAGCTGCTCTCTGTCCCCTGGCCTGCAGCACATTCTGCATTTGGCTGTCATCTGTGTGGAAGCAAAACCCTTCTGAGCACCTTGCTGTACCCAGAAGGGAAGACCCCCTGCATTATGGGTGCTTGGCACTTCTGAAAAACAAATGCACAGCAAGGAAAGCACCTACATTGTTTTTCACGGTTTTTTTCCCCTCAGACAGGGCCTATGGATGTTTCAGGTCCAGTACATGTGACACTTTGTGACAGGAACAGAATTGAGAGGTACAGCTAGCCTGCACTTATTAGAGACAGCCATACCTCTGGGCATATGTGAGTGCTGATATTCAGAGCTATTATTCTGGCAGTGAGCATAGAGGCAGCTTGCACCTCTGAGAAACATTCTTAGACAGCAAGGAGTTTATAGGCTGTTTATACTTGTAAGGATTTTCTTTGCAACCTCCACAAATACAAGCCTGCATATGTATGAAGGGTTGAGAAGTAGCTGTATGAATCTTCAGTGATGAAAGACATCAAGCCAGCATGCTCTGAAGTTTGCCAGCCAAACTCAGTCAGGCCTTTTTCTTCCTTTGTTCCTGCTCCCCACATATCTTGCACTGCATGATTTATTTATTAAGAATATTATGTTTCATTCAGTATATATACAGAGAGTGCTGAAAAAGGGGAAGGCTGCTCCCCCCTGTTGTGTCTTCAGCTTGCTGTTAGGACAAATGCATGTAAGCAGAAAAGCTGTGTGAACCAAGTGTCAAACAATAAAGTTCTATTAGAGCAGAAGCAATGCCACTGTGCACATTGAAATCAATGTTAATAGCTTCCTTGGAAAGAGCTTGCAAGGTAGATGTTCCTGTGAAGTGCCTAGCAGACATATTGACTCACAGGAGCAGTCTGTATTTTTTATGACTTCCAGGTACTTACTGATAATACCTGTATGAGAAAAGCAGAGGTTTATTGTTTACTGAGCAAGAGAAAAATATTTGTTCTAGAGTTTTCATGCTCATTATTTAGTTCTAAATCTTATAATATTCTTTTTTTTTCTTCCTTCCCTTAAAACCCATTCATTTGAAGTCCTGTAATCGTATCAGTCAGTGCTTTCCTGTCTTGCAAGGAGGAAGTTTGCAGTTCTCATGTTTTATGGGGGAAATCTTTAGAAGATAACCCATAAGCTAAAAACCCCCAAACAAAACGCAAAGAAGTGCACAAAACAAATCAAGTAAAACCCTATAATCACCTTCATCTGATAAGACTGAAGCTATATACACACATCTTTTTGTCTATATGAAGCAACTGATGGATCTCTAATATGCATATCACAATCACTCTGGTTTGGAATAGCAAAAACTATCTGAATTTGTTGCAAAGATGGCTCCAAACCCTTGTTTTGCTTCAGCCCATTTTCCCACTAAACATCTAGGTGCAATTTGAGTTTTTGTCTCCTGCATCTCCCCTCCAACCTGCTAAGGTTTCCCTGGCGCTGACCTGCCAGGTTCTTTCCCTTGTTACTCTGGTACTGAAAGAGGAGTGCCAGGCCTGGCAGAGCAACAAACAAGGACAAAATGCCAAGGTGCCCACATTCATTCCTCTCAGGCATAGAACACTTAGTGCTCTGATCAGCATCTTTAAAAACGTTTGAACTCTTGAACTCCCAGCATCTGATGGAGGGACATAAAGGATGTCACCACTGTGTGCCTTTTAACTTCTTCAAGGTTCCCTAAAACATGATAGAAGCATTCCTCTAAGTGCAGCAGCGAAGTTTTCTTTGTTCGTACTGTAGGACCAAAGGGATTCCAGATTTCACAAATTTGTTGTCTTACTTTCATGCACTGTTAATTTTGTGTAGAATAGAGGTACTAGAAAAAAGCACAGAAGCTCTACTACATATGATTTTTTATGCTGGGAGTGGGATTAGCACAGCAACAGTCTCTGGTGCCCTGTGATCATGGCACTTGGCGATCTGGAAATTTCGATAAACTAAAAAATGCGGATTTTAACACACTGGTCTGCACAGTCTCATCAAAAAAATTGTTCTCTGCTAGGTCTTTCATGTCAGGGGAGGCTGTGTTTTCCTCAGGGACCGTGAGAATGGGCTCAGCTCTGTCTCCTAGTCCTTTGGACAGGGTCCATGACAGGTTCTCTGAGTAATCATCAAGAACATTTGATTATTCTTCCCTAGTGGCATCATATCCCACTGCTTGGAAAATTATTGTTTCTGGTGGATTGTGGTAGTTAGACATCTGAGAGCAGAGAACTGAACTCAGTCACTTTGCAGGATCAGCAGAATTTTGTGTTGTGTGTTAGAACTATGTCTGTACTCAAAGACTAAGGGCTTGTCTTAAGGACAATACAGGAATATCTGAAACATTCTGAAGCCTGCCCATAATGCAGGTCCCAGAGACCATAGTATCAGCAGAGTGAGGTTTGCCAAAATACATAATCTGCTGCTGGTGGACAGTCAGCAATGGCAAAAAGCAGGGAGTCCCAAACTTTTGGACTCAAAGTTTGGGAGCAGGAATTGTAATAACACCATTTAGCCTTCAGCCACTACCTGTTGAACTGCTGCCTGATGCCAATGACTGTCATCCAGGAAAAAAAAAATAGCAGTGTATTACTCAGTTGGTGTTAATGAGCCTTGAATAATTAAAATTTTCAAGTTAATTAAGCTGTCTTCATCTCTGGGCTTGTACTACGGCATCCTGCCTCTACAAAACAAAAATACAGTCTTGTCCTGTGTTATCCATGGGCTTTCCAGCTTATTCTGTAAAGGCATCAACAGTGGGGCAGGAGAGAAAACTCTGTGACTCCTGTTAGACAGTGTTGCATTCCTAAATTATGGTCATCAGGTCCATATCCAGATTAGTAAACAAAGAGATCAAGGACTGCTCTCTGGCACTGAGGACAAGGGCCCAATGCAGCCCACGCTCGCCTGGCCAAACTCCCCTTTCCAGAACAGCAGAAGAGCTGCCTGCCTCCAAATTTCCTGTTGGGAATGACCTGGGACACACAGCCTTTAACTGTGCCTCCTTTTTTCTAGCAAACCTCTTGGATCAAAATCCCCTTTCATAATGGTGTAAACTGATACCATAGAGCATGAACACAGGAAACAATGAATAAAGCCTTGTTCTCCTGTGGCACAAGCAACTTAGTCTTCTTCAGGAAAAAGATTTTTATTTCATTTTGATCTCTTCTCAATTTTTTTCAGTTTTGCAATTAGCAAAAATCATTAGCATTATTAAAATGCAATGCAGAGTATGCTTTCGAATGAGTGATGACTGGTTGTATATGTATCCACCCTAACATCTTGCCCTTGCTTTCTGTTACATGACAGCATAAATCAGCGAAATCACTATATAAAACCAGTGTGAGATCAGAATCGAGTCTGTGTGTGGTGAACATTATGAAAGGGGAAAAATTAAAATAAAAATTTTCCTTCTCATCATATCACACAGCATCATTTGCCAAACAGCATGCCACGCTGCCTTCAGGCATATGATTAATGCCAATGCAGTTCCAATAAAGCTTACAAAGCGCACAGCCCGGGTCTCCCTGGAGAGTTAACAACAACAACGAGCAAAGCCTAAATGATGCTGTTCTTCATTTTCAGTCACCAGAGACTTCCAGCCTTTTCCTCATTTCTGAGCATTAATCTTTATTTCTTTTCCAGAGTAATGATATTTCTCAGCAGTGCATAATTTTATCAGCTGGCTACATCCACAAGACATGGAGTGTTGATAGCAGCTGTCTTGTTGAAAAGATTTTGCCTTGAAGTGCCACTTCCATCTCCCTTTTTTCAATTTGCTTATTCTCTTATTTGCATATTGTTTTACAATTTGTTGTGGTCTGGGTTTTCTCTGCTCTTTTGCTAGGGCTAAGGGCTTTGTTTCAAAGTTATCTAAGGTGTTCTGTGTGTCTTTTATGTACAGTACAAGATGCAAGGCTCTTTATGACTGGGATAGTAACTAATCAGGGTTAGAACCAGCTGGAGCATTAGTTTTCAATACAGAGAGGAGCAACAGTGAACCTAAATATATACTAAAACATGGATTAGATTAAAATAGTTTAACAGTGGCAGAACTCTCAGGGCCCAAATTCTCAGTGCAATGGTTGGATTTGGATGTAACTGTAATGTCTTTGAAGTCTGAAGGACAAGAAGTAAAAAAATGTCTTTTCCCTCTGAATCTTCGGGGTGGGGGGATGAGGTCATTAATAGCATGCTTTCTTTGAGCCAATGAAATATGTTTCATTAACCATTGACTAAATCATGTGTGGCTATTCTTGTTTTTTTCCCCATTTTTCAACATGCTTATGAGAAAACTCTCATGGCCTTGCAAGAAGTGATTCTTACCAAGGCCTCTAATAAAAATCTCCTAGCTGCTGTTTCCTGGGGAGCCCTGCATATGCACTGGAGACCAGCAGGGAACCAGGCACTTAAATCTTTGGTGGTACAGCTCCATGGAAATTAATACAAATTCACCATGTTTTGTACAATCAGCAAGATCTGACTTGATGCAAGACACTAGAAGTGCAGTGAAGCTTAATGCATTAGGGCATTAATTCAGCATGTGCAGGTGGTGAGACAAATACCCTTGTTTCACAGGATACATGAATTTTAAAGGAGCAAGTGGACTGCTGTTTTTTACAGCACTATCTACTGTCCATCCCTGTAGGCAGAAAACAAGATGTGATGAGCCAAAAGTCTGATCTGGGGTGACAGATCCATCTTCAGCATGAGAAAAACAGACACTTCACTATGAAATGACATCATCTTTAATAGCGTGGGATCTGTCACCAGCAGTTGTAAACAGAAACTGATTTACAAGTCAAACAGCCTCCTTAGCCAGCAAGACTTGATTCAAATTTGCAGTCCTAGACCATTTTAGAAGAGAATTTATAGTACCCTGACTTTTTGCCCCTCCTTTACTTAAGGTTACCCAGCAAAGAACTTCTGCAGGTCAGCATATATGTCTTTCTCACCAGGAAATTTCAACTTTAAAATAAGTTACTTAAGAAAATTTCCCTGATGCTGGGGTCATTAAAATGAAGGATCACGAGGTGGGGGCCAGTCCTTCAGCCCCTAAGACTCCTGTTCATTGCAAGCTATGCCATATGTAGGACTCTAGCGTGACCCTGTAACACGTGGTGACGAATTTTGAACCCTGAGCATGGGCTTGAGTTCCAGCAGTTGAAGTGTGTGCTGTGGACTCGTGCCTCACACCTCCCTGGGCTGGGAACACAGCTTGCACGTTCAGCATCCCCGTGACACAGCCAGTCTCCTGCTGCAGGGCTCTGCTGCCAGTGACGTGCTCTGCCATCCCCTGGTGTCCCTCCTGTACAGACACGAAGGGAGAGACCGACAGACATGGTGCCTTGGGATTACAAGGACTGCTCCATAAATTATCCCACGAGTCGTCCTGAAAATCACCCTACAAGCCAGCCTGCCCCCCCGTGGGCCACGGAGAGCTATTGGCCCTTTGAACCAGAGCTGTCTGATGTATCTCCCACTGTGATGCCCCACACCCTGCTATCTCACAGAGCACTGAGGGTGATGCTCAAGACAAATGTGTTACAGCATCTCTCTGAGAATGTGGTAGTGTGCAGATATGAGAAAATCGTCGTCATAAGACAAGTTGCCGATTGTATCAATGTTTTATTGTAGTGGAGCCTTCCAACTGAGCAACTGTACTGCTGTAGGAGTGGCTTTATTTGTCTTAGCTTAAGTTCCTCAAAATTTGACATGAGAAAAACAGTATCGGTCTTGTCATGTTAAAATAGCTTACATTACTAGACTGCCATAAAGTTATACCTGAAATTATAGCAAATATATTTACATTAAAGGGAGATTCAGACATTTTTAGAGACTATTCCCACAAAGAGGCTTATTAAATAAACCCTAAGGAAAACCAGAAGGCAGATGACCCTTTACAGAAGACTGTTACTCACGATCTCTACCCGGTAGGAGGATTTAAGCGGAGAGCTTGAGCAGTGCTGGTGCTGCAGTTGGTCTTTGAAATACTGCCACCTCACGTCAGTTTAGCAAGAAGGTACAGCCTGGGCCAGCTTCCCAGTGCTTTTCCCTCTGCTGTTTGCAGGGCAGCATACAGCAGAGCAGCCTCACTCCCACAGGCACTGTTGTCCACATTATTGCAGTTATTTTTTAATTGAAAATTAACTTTATGTTCTTAACACTAGGGGCAGCGTCAGTTTGTTCTCACTTCAGAAGGCATAATTCTCTCTTCACCTTGCGTAGTCACCTGCTTGGTCCACACTTCAGGCTCTCTGAGACAGCCTGGCTCCTGCAGAGCCTGCAAACATGATGTGCAAGGAGTGCAGTGAGACTTGAAGTGCTCCTCTGGCTCCTGTGAGCAGTCGGTGGGGACAACACCTTTTGCTGGCTGGCTCATTCCCTGCCCTGGGGACTGCAGCCATGCCCAAGTGCCAGCTGGTTGTACGTACACAGTAAGTGGCTTGTGGGATACAGGAACAGAGAAATCCATCCAAAGAGAAATGGGCTAAGTGTCAGTAAATAAAACCTGCAGGAGTCATGAGATGGCTCTGGGCAACTGCACAGCACACAGAAAAGTCAGCAGATTAGGATGTAATTAAAAAAAAACAACCTCAGGTTCTGTCCCAGACCTAAAATCCCCAGCTAGGCAACAAATCCAGAATAAAAGTGTACATAAACAGCCTCCGAAGTTTTGTCAACAGCCTGAAGGTGGGCATTAAGGAGAAAGCAGTGTCTTAATGCTGAATAGAAAGGGGTTTAAAATCTGCCTTACATTAGGTAGATGATTATCCAATTCTCAGATCAAGTGTTGGACAGATTCATCTCCTGGAAGTTTGCATTTTGCAGCCACCACACACTTTTCAGAGGGTCCCCATGGATGGAACTCCCTCACTCTCAAGCTGATGGAGACTCCTGCTTGGAACACTAAGTGTGGTTAAAGGTGATTCTCTGCTGTCTTTTTGACAGTAGATCGTCAGAAAAAGCAGAATGAGAACAAAAACCTAACTTTCAGAACGGTGGCTTTCAGATATTCATGTTTGAAACCCTATGGCTGCATTTATATTTAGGTGTAGTCAATACTTTGCCTGGACAAACAGGTTTCCTTGCTGCAAGGAGACAGGCCTCCTGTGCAGGTGTGTAGAAGGTCCTTTTACACAGTGGAAACATCTGGTAGTAGGTGGATTAATTAAGCCAGAAACTGAGCTGGGAGGAGAGGAAGGAGACAAGGATAGGAAGGAAGCAAAGCCAGCAATTAGGCCCAGATAGCTGTTACTGTGAAAGCTGAAGTGGGAGGTGAGGGAATGAAATTGTTTGTTTGGATTGTCACAAAGAAGAGAAAATAGAAGCCATGGCAGGGGGGGAAGGACAATATCTATAGATGAGTACAAGTAGTCTGTGTACCATTTTGAGATTGAAAAAGCTCACATCAGACCATAACTTCTCTATCAATTCATCATGGTGCCATCCTATTTTCAAAGACAGGACAAGAGTGATAATCTCTGCTTCATGGCAAGTCCTGGTGCTCTGTAGGTTATGCAAACACATGTGCACCATGCACACACAAGGACACGACAAGAACACACCACACCCTGTGATGGGAAAAGGAAATTATGAGAAAAGCAGAGGTGCTCTATATTTACCTGCTCAATTGCAATTCTGCACACCTTAAGTTTGGGAGAAGCAGGAAATGCCATCAGAATGAGAAGCTGACAGAACAATACTACAACAATATGCTGTGGGAGGAGGAAAAGGGATAGATAGAGCATTTACAAAAGAGATCAAGACGTGATGTTGATGTTATTACACCACAGGGTGAGGACAGAAATCATACAACTTATTTAATTTAAAAACCTTAGGTTAGCTCGCATTTCCATACCCAAAGGTAGGCAGGCAATTTCCTTTCTCCATGGATAATTCAGCTTAGCTGTGTATTTACTATGGTATAAATCCTCTCCACCTTAGTGTGAAACAGCTCATTTTGGACAATATTTCCTAAACATTCTGTAAAATATCTTTCTCTTTCCTACTACAAAACATTCGCAAATTTCTTAAGTTTCTATATCAAAGCTATTGGAGTGAGTGCAGGAAAAGCGTGGCTTTTTATTTTTGCCAGTGGCTGAATATCAATCCGTAGGTTACCAAAAGTTACTGAATGAAATGTTATTGCTGCTTGGGAGGACATCCACAATTTATCAAACATTTCAGCACAGGAAGAAGGAAGCAAACAGTGACTCAAATCAAATCCAGGATTTCTTAGGTTTAGTAAGAGAGAACCAAGTTTCTTCCCAACTTTGCCAAAACCCCTGATTGAAGGCACATGGAAACACATGTCATAGCTTAATGTAAGCTGTCCCTGAAGTCCATGAAGACAGCCTCGTGAGGTGTTTGTGGTCTTTGGCTTGGACACAAAACCCATACAAAGTACTGATTGGAAAAAGGACTGTGCAGAACCCAGTAGAGAAATTAAACCCTTCCAGGGCAGGATAATAGGTCAGTCAAGCAAAACTGGACATAAGATTCTCCAAAATGTAGGTTGAAGGGAAGATTTTTATTCTTAGAGAAAAAGGATCTGAAAACTTTGGGGCCGGTTCCAATTTTCCTCAACTTTTGTGAAACATTTGTGCTTAGGATTCTGTCTCACATTCATCCTAAGTAGAAGTAAGGTGACTACTGAGAGAAAGAGTCCTTTCAGTGGTCTAGTCAGTATTGCTGAGCACAAGTTAAAGCAAACCGGAAATTTGAACCAGATACCACATTTTGTGTTCAAGCTCAAAATTAAATTTCTCCCATGTTAAATTTTAGCATCCAGATCTTCTGAATGTGAAATAAACTACATTAACTGAGTAAAGAAATTTAAAAGAAGACACCATTCTCATACAAGGCTGGTGCTGATGATCTAAGAAACTTACATAGGACAGGTTTGCTTTGTACTCTCTGCAGTTAATAGAATAAAGGACTAGCTATACCAGCATTTGAGGTAACAACAGAGGTATAATTCCCAAAGCTGTATTCGAAGAATGCCTTTCTCTTTTTATGCAAGGACTAATTTAGCCTTATAGAAACCAAGCTGGAACTTGTTAGAAGCTCCATGTATGACCCGGACCAAAATGTTTTTCCCCCCATCCAGCTCATAGGAGTTCAGATAAGAATCTGCGATTTCTGTTTTTAAGCCTAGAGCTGATTGCTTCAGTCTCATTAAATGTGCAACATTCTTGGGAACTTCTTCAGGGCAGAATTTTGGCATAGGGTAAAATCTGAACAAGGGTATAAAAGCTCCAAACACCTAGGGCAGAGAAAAGCAGGCCTTGCAGAGAGGCATCCCTCATCCCTGAAAGCAGTAATGAAAAGGCAATCCATCTTCCTTCCTTCCTTCCTTCCTTCCTTCCTTCCTTCCTTCCTTCCT
>VZTB01017134.1:194637-209715 GCA_013397245.1 Thryothorus ludovicianus | reverse complement strand
CCTTCCTGCCTTCCTGCCTTCCTGCCTGCCTTCCTGCCTTCCTGCCTTCCTGCCTTCCTTCCTGCCTTCCTTCCTGCCTTCCTGCCTTCCTGCCTTCCTTCCTTCCTTCCTGCCTTCCTTCCTGCTTTCCTGCCTTCCTGCCCTCCTTCCTGCCTTCCTGCCTTTCTTCCTTCCTTCCTGCCTTCCTGCCTTCCTGCCTTCCTTCCTTCCTGCTTGCCTGCCTTCCTGCCTGCCTGCCTGCCTTCCTGCCTTCCACCCCTTCCTTCCCATAAAATAAAGCAATAAATGGTATCTGCAGTGCTGACAGAACTTGCTGTTTGCTGAGGATGAGATATAGCCATTGGCTGTTTATCTAAGGCAGATAAATAAGCAGATATCAGAGTAAAGGTCAATGAAGTATTTGTCCTCTCCCTAAATTACACAAGTGTGTATCCTCATGCAGATCAACGTAGTTACCCTAGCTTGTGTCTTAGCTCATTCCTTTCATCTCAGAAGTGAACATTCCTGCTTTTGACACGTAGGGTAGTGAACAAAGTTCAAGTGGAGTTGCACAGAGGGAGAGCTCCCCAATGCTGTCATGGGAAAAGGGCTGCTGGCCAAAACAATTCTGTCAGCAGCATGTGTACATATTCAACAAGTATGCTTTATGGATCCATGGGTTTGTATTCAGAGAATGTCAGAAAGCAAACACAGAAAACCCCTCCACAGTGTTCACCCAAATATGTGTCACAGCATACTCCAGGAGGAGGGAGAGAACTGGGAAGGAGGAGGTTTACGTGACTGAAAGAGCTTTTTTTTCCAGTGTGTGGTAAATACAAAAATCATGAGTAAGAGGCATGGGAGAATATGAAGAAATCCCTCTGGAGCAGTTGGAGGTCAAACCCTGTTTCCTTGGACACAAATCCAAATGCAGGGTGCACACTAGTGATCATGGGTGTGGATGTGGTCCACTGGCTCTGCATAGGTCAGGACAAATGTGGCTGGATGCAAATGCCAGTGTGTCACTCACACCTCTTTGAGAGAGCCCTCACAGTGCATTGTTCTGTTTCTTCCTCACATCACAAGGAAGTCTCCCAGGGAAATCTCTACATAGAATAGGACATGGAAAAAATTATTCTTAGTTTTTATTTGACAAGTGCCGTTGTGCCCTGGGGCCTGACTTGCAGCTGGACCTCTGCCATTCAAAGCATCATGCCATGTGGAACAAACACTCACTCTGGCTTTTGGCATCACTCTCAACCTCTGAGGAAAAGTCCCTTCCAGACTCCCATTCTCCTCCTGCTCAAGATGAGAGTCCTCAGGAAGGCTCAGGACTCCAGCACAAGCCCTGCTCCAGGACATGTGTTTGTGACCCCATATTCTGGCTTTGCCTCTTCTCTGTTCAACATCCATGACTTCCCAGGCCCATATCAAAAAAAAGAAAAGTAGTCACTTCTTGCCTCACTGACTTTACACATCATTAGAAGGTGGGATAATAAAAGGACGGTCTACCTTTATATGGTGTAAAGATATTTGGAGCAGTAATAGTTTCCAAACCTCCCCTACTCATCTTTAGGAACTCCAAGCCTTGGAAAATCAGATGCTCAGGTATATAATTCAGGCACAAGGCTGGTGCAGTGAATTAAAATCAGTGCAGAAAAGAATCCTGACTCTTACTACAATGGATGACAGAAAGCTGAAAACTTAGCTCAAATCCTCAAGCATTTGTGCTCTGATATAACTGAAACCTCACAGAAGATCCTGGGTCAAAATAGAACAAATAGATAATTTATGGCATTCCTAACACATCCACGTTCTCCTCCAGCACATACCTATCATTTACATTTGTTGTGGGCTTTACTCAAATTATTTTTCCTTTCAAGATTCTATGATGTTTTCTATTTCTTTGCATGAGAAATAATACACACAACAACAGAAATGTCAGATAGGAATGAACAGAAATAAAAATAGACTTCATTAAAAATGATTATGTACTCACAGCAAGAAATTATCACAGACCAATAACTTCAGCTTGGGTGAAAAATGCTAGAGCAGTTATATGGTGCCAGCTGAACAGATGTAGTTGTTCTAAGAACCAAAATCTGCAAGACACACCAGAACTGTTAAAATAACACCTTTTAACAACCAACAGTCTCCTCCTCTAAGAAAGAAGATGAGAAATCACTAGCTGCTTTTTTATGTAAAAGGTCCTGCTACAGAAGCACCCACATTCCAGAGGCATGCTGGGGCCTCAAGCCAGCAGGATCTGCAGGACTCAGGTGATGTCCATGTGGTGGATGCACTAAGATGCTGTGTTCTTCCAGCAAGTGGGATGCTTGGCATGTGCTGTGGTCAAGAAAATATGACATCCACCAGAAAACAACTTTGTAAAGTTAGAAGCTTGCCTCTTCTGCCTGTCTGACCCACAGACTTTGAAAGAGCCATTTGTCAAAAGCCACAGTGCTTCTTCCCCTGCTTTGCTGTAAATGACCCATCCTCTGCCCCAAGTATTGATTATTCAAGTATCTGCTTGGATTATTGAGATCCCTTACAGCGCCCAAGAGTGCCAATATCCCAAAGCTGGCCTTGTTGCCCCCCTGCAATACTCTTGCAGACTCATGTAAGAGCAACTCATCACTCAGTCCCCAAAGAGGAAGGCTGTGCTCCCAGGCTGTCAGGAACACATCTCTCATACAGCAGAGTAGAAAATAACCCACTAGAAAATCACAGCCTTTTGTTCTACCAGTTAATACTTCCTGCTATAGCTGATTCAAGACGATTGCTGAGTCATTTGTGGAAAGGTTTTTTATCTCCTGTACTGTTGCAGTTGCTGCTTCTTTTCTTTTTCTGAGTCTGATTTCTGGTGACCCCTCATCAGCTGGCCAGCCAAGGAGTGGGGACACACTGGAGGAGCAGGTTTCATATTCTTTCCCACAGCCTTACTTCTGAAGAACTTTGACTAAATACAAACACTTTGTGTATTTCACAGATACATTTTCCGTATATGCTTTAACAAAGGCTAGAAAAATTTACCCCTAGGAATTTCACAACTTTCTGTCAATTAGTAAAATTCCATGGAAGAAGAGGTAGATTGTAGTTCAAGGTTTTCCTCCATTTACACATGAAGAAGTTATTTATTAGGTACAATCAAAAAATTTCTTCACATTTCCTGAGTTTCCATAAACCCTTCAGAAAGCAAGACCCAGCAGATTCATGAAGGACATTCTCTGTAAGACATTTGTATTTAACAAGAGATTGAGGTAGCAGCATTTTTGTTCTTAATAAATGCAATGCCATTAGACATTTTTCAGTTCATTAGGATGCTAACGAGGGATTACTAAGTTGATAATATACTTAAAATTTTTCTACTTGAAAATGAAGCCTTGTTAGAAGAGATACATAATTACATGCATCCTCACAGGGAGTTCTGTGTGCTTTATACACAGCCAGGGCAAGCCTGGCTGTTATAAGCAGCTTCTGGCCATAGCTGAGGCATTTTTGGAACAAAAGTTTGGGAGCATTTTTAGGGCTATTTGAGGAACTGTTCTTTAGGGGTGACAGTAATGATTCCTGATTCCAACCATAGTGGCCAGATGTCAGAAGCCACTGGAAGCCCAATGTAAATTACTTGTTTTCTATGAACCTTATTTTTCAGAATGATGGATCAAATTAATCATATTACCCAAACAACAGAGAGGAAACTAAAGACTGCAAGCACAGGGTATTGGTCCAGGGAGAGTGAGATAATTAATTGCAGTTGCTGTAATCTGACTTGAGCACACCTGCTAAACCCAAGAAGCCAAAGCAATATTTATTTTGACACATTTTTGTGGGTGAATGCTTGGAAAGCTAAGGATTTGTAACATTACCAGTTTATGTAGCTTGAATTATGCAATATCCACAAATGATTGAATTTCACTGAGTTGTCAATACATGAGACATATGTGTATGCAATTAGGGCTATTAAAAGTAAGCATTATGGATACAGTTTCCAGCGTTAATTAATTGCAATAGTATCAGTTGGAGAATGCCCCTCTCAGAAGCTGCCTCAGCTGGCCCAGCCCCTGTGCATGGTGATTTATAACCACTTGGCCTGGAGGTGCGGAAATTGTGAAGAGTGAATTACTGCTGCAAACTTATTCTTTAGCAGTGAAATTAGACTATAATTCTATGCAATTTGTTAGGAATGAAATGAAGAAATATTTTTCTTTTAATAATGATGTTGGTTTAGAATGTCGTCAGGAGTTGCAAGTTGAAGCCCAAAGGATTTTTGTGATGATTACTTGAAGCAATCAGTGGGTAGCTAAGTTTATTTAATCTCATTGAATCGTAGAATAGCTTGGGTTGGAAGGGACTTCAGAATATCATCTAGTCCAACTCCCTTGCTCAATGGTTGCTGTGAAGATCAAAGTCACCAAGGGGGGAAAAAAGTAGAATCTAGACTTTGGAATGTACATGTTCAGCATGATCTGGGGCAAGGGAAGGGCTTCCTACATTTTACCAAATACAAAGAACATGTATTAAGAGCCTACACATTGTGAAATACTTGAAAGAGCCTGAAACAGGAAAAATATGCTCATTATTGGAAAACCTGAGGGGCAGGTTTTCTTTTAATCCTACAAAAAGTTGGAGGCAAAACTGCAAAGATATCCAGTGGGTGTTCTTTGAACAAAATTCTCATTTTAGATTGATTTTGAATTATAGAATCTGCTTACTTTAAAAGATTTTTATATAGGCTAACCTGTTGCATACGTTTCTGTTGAAGAAGAACCTTTCCTGAAAATTATTCAGCAAAGTTCGATGTGTAAAACATATCAGTCACAAACAACAAACTTGTAATGGATTCAGTTTATAATACTCCATTTGAATAATGAAAGGAGATTAGAGTAATTATTCAGCCAAATATAAATGGACAGGGAAATAAATCATTTACTTAATTGATAATAGCTAAGATAATATACTATAGTTTTACAATTTAAGAATGACTGGTCACTTTCTAATTTTATTACTTATTTAAATAGTCTAAAATATAATTACACTCACACAGTTTTATGATATGGCATGTTGTTTCAGCTCATAATTTAAGAATTATTTGCATTTTGGCAACCCTTGTACTTTATACAAACATGATTCTTGCTGTTGGGACAAGAAGATCCTGTCTGTGACATTCTGAAGTTTCTAGATGTTCATGAGATGCTGACATTTATGCACAATCATCCATTTATGGTCATTTTGAAACTAGAATAGTTAAGACCAAGGACTAATCCAATGCCTCTCTTTTAAGTGAATAGCAGGAAGATACAAGCATTGCTCTCCAGCTTGGATTTTACATAAATGTACTGGGTTTAGAGAGACAACTAAAAGACAGGCTGTGCAACCTAAGAGAAAACCAATAATAAGAAAATTTAATTAGAAAAGTTCTGGCCAATTATGTGTGATATACCCCTCCAAAAAAGCTGGCAAAGAAAAAGACCAAAGTAAAGGTACCATTGGCATACTTGTTTAAAATACGACAAAATCCAACAGAAAGGTTCAGCAACTCATATAATTTATCACTGAAATTTTTAGTAACCCCTAAGTGTACTGTGGCTGCAGAAGTTATTATTTAAATTGGAATATTAACAACAGGTTGAATAGAAATATTTTAATAACAAATTAATAGTGACATGCCACTAGAAAATCTGATTACTATTACAGGACCAAAGTTGTTACAAACAGTATCAAATCCTGAAGATATACTAAAATTTAATTCCAAACAAAGGCTGCCTATCAGTGTGTAATCTTATTATCAGCCCATCCAGGACTTTCCTAACCCTGAAGGAATATTCCAATTTTTCAGAAATACTGGTTGATAATATTCAGAGCTGAGACAGTCACCTAAGCTCTGTGAATTTTAATGCAAAGGGTGCAAGTATGTTACTCAGAAAAGACAAAAGAAACCATTTCCCTGGCTAAGAAGGAAAATAAATGTGCTGGTCTTATAAGTTTACTAGAATTCCTTTTGGTTAGTCACAAAGACAAGATAATACGAAAATACGGTCATGATTTATATTTTGTGGAAACCATTTGTAGAGCGACATTAATCACCTTGACTGATGTTAATTTGAAAGGGGCACTGTAAAATCAAGAAAGCAGGGCCTAAACAGCATATTTAGGAGCAGGGGTCTTTTTAAATCCTCCTAACAATGACACGTCTGAACTGCTCAGCACTGCCTGGCTGTGTCGGAGTAGCCCAGGCAAGCAAACATTTTGCTGATAGCAATAAAGAATATAAAGAACTCTATATTTACATTTTAATGAATCCTCGAGGTTTCTCTAATAACTTTTCAGTGATTAATCAGAAATGAAGCTGGCAAAGGCTAGAGGTGTTAATTGGCTGGGTTTTTAATCTGAGGATGATCCAGTGCAATTTTTGCTAATGTCTCCAACAGAGAAAGCTTTGGTATCCTGGCTTGGGACTTCTGCCTGAGTAGTGTCTGGAATTCTCAAAGTATTTACAAATTGTTTATTCAGATGCAGGACCTTTTCCTATCACTATGGATCATGAGCATCATTTGAGTTATCCTATTAGATCACAACTGGAAGTCCAGACTAAGAACTTAAATCTTGTTAGAAGCCTTTCAATATAATTTTAGTGTTGACAGGCTATAGGCAAATCTCCCAAAACCTCCTTTTATAATATCAGATGGAGTGACATTTTTAACTACTACTAACAAAGATATTCTGAGCCCTTCTGCAGAGGAAAGGTACCCAATCATGCGCAACATGGAGAAGATGAAAGAAGAACACAGTATAAAGCATTCCAGTTGAGGAGTTTTCCCCCATGTGAAGCAAGAGCAGACTTCTACTATGTACCCTGATCCCATCATGCAGACTGTCATCTTATATGTATGCAGCAGCAACCACCAAGGATATCATCCAAAACAATTTTGGTTTGGTCTCCAAAGGGGGGATTGAAATCAGTCTTCTGTCTTCATCAGTGCAATTCTCCTTGACATACAAGGTGCTTAAACACTGCTGTAAAAAACACATTACAGAATATAGAGTCAGGTATGCTGAATCAATTGTAGCTTTTGCACAACTAACCCTGGTTACTGCTTCAGGAAATAAATCCACTGAATTTATAAATTTATATGATTTCCATTAAGTCCTACACTGTTTACATTAGCTTTACATTTAAGGACATTATGCAGACATAAATCTGATTTCTGGAACTGAGAGAGGGATTGGAAGTCTCAGAAGCAGTAAAATCTAATCCTGAGCCAAAACATTAAGAAAAGTCAGTGATATATAGAGCATGGGCATCACCCCATCAGCAAAGTGATGTCAGAAAATTATCCTCTTTGGTCTCCCAGAAGAAGCTGATCTACCTTGCTTCTGTTACATACCACTGGTATTCTCAGGCGTGGCTAAACTTTTGTCCCATTTCTTTTTTGTTTTACTTCCCAGCACAGAAAACCTCTTCTGTTCTTTAGCTTATGGACAAGAAAGTCTATACTCTCAGGCAACAATTCATCCACACAGCAATCAGAGTTCCATCTGTGCTTTGAACTCAGCGTGATCTTCTCCTTTTGTTTTTTAAAGTCATTGTTCTCCTATTGATATGGACTGACAGTGGCATGACCTTCCTTGGAAAGGCCCAAGACCTATACTGGCAAATGCCACCTGTCCCTTGAAAGGAGAAGGTGTGTGAAAGTTTTCAAGCTGCCTACTGCAAGGCAATCCATGTGTCTGGCAAATGGCCCATCAGTCCTAACTGCAGGGGAAGTCTGGGAAAGTGTGGTCAGGAGTGAAGACATTGTGCAGATAGGTGTGTGGTAGCTGTTTGAGGAGTCACTTGCCTGGTTACAGAAGTCAGGTACCAAACACCATGTCTGGCACAGCAACAGCGCCTACCACGAGGATCCAGCTGTTCTGAGCTCACTGCCATCCCGATAGATGGGCACATGTGCAAGTATCCAACTAGATGTAGGCAGGTATCTGTTTTGGGATGCCTCAATGGGAATCTGCTCTGAATTTCTTTGCCCATGACTGAACGAGAGCACCATCTCTGATCTGACAAGGTGTACAGCTGCAAAAAAGCTACAAGCTCAATTCTGGACTCTGAGTCTTCCACCTATACCTGCCACCAGGATAATTAGCTTTCCAGAGTGCTCCAAAGGGACCTTAATACAAAAGAATCAGGCTTAGACACATTATTTTAAGCAGAAGGAGGGACTGCAGAATATACCTACCCTCATGGCTGAGAAAGGTATTTGCTCTTGTCGCAGTTTAGTCCCAGCCAACCACCATGTGCCACACAGCCACCCACTCACTCCCCAACCAGTGAGACTGGGGAGAGAACAGGAAGGGTAAAAGCTGGAAAACTCATGGGTTGAGATAAAGACAGTTTAATAGGGAAAGCAAAAAGCACACAAGCAAAACAAAACAAGGAATTAATTCCCTGCTTCTCATGGGCAGGCAGATGTTCAGCCATCCCCATGAGAGCAGAGCCCCATCACACATAACGGTTACTTGGGAAGGCAAATGCCATCAATCCAAAGATCCCTCCACCTTCCTCTTCTTCCCCCCACTTTATATACTGAGTAGGATATCATATGGGCTGGCATATCCCTTTGGTCAGCTGGGGACCCCTGTCCTGGACATGTCCTCTTTCAGGCACCCCCCAAATCCCTCACCAGTGTCTCAGTATGAAAAGTAGGAAATTTGGCTCTGTGTGAGCCCTGCTCATCAATAACATAAACATCTGATACTATCAACCCTGTGTTCAGCACTAATCCAAAACACAGCCCCACACAAGTCACTGTGAAGAAAATTAACTCGATCCCAGCAAAAACTTGCACAGCCCTTCTGGGGCACTTGTAACAGTGAGAGTCATTTGTGAAGAGCTGGTGCCTCTGATGCATCCATTTGTAGGCATTGCTGTAGATAAAATGTGCTTGAAAGACCACAGGGAACAAAAACATCAAGCTGACTTTGAAAGAGAAACACAGTGTGGGTCAAGTCTCAAGACAGACTTACAAATTCTGTAATTCTGTAATTCTGCTGAAAAACATATCTGTCTCATTTGTCTTCAAACTCTCCTCTAACTGGTGATAACAGATCTGTGTGGGTTTTGTGTGACAGCGACAACCTGGAAGCTAGGTAAGATCATGAAACACATTTTATATAAGCCATCAATAGCAATATCCAGCCATAGCACCGTAGGCTGGTAGAAATCCATGCTCATTCATTTCAGCCAACACAACAGAATTTCTTTTTTTAAAAAAGAAGAAATCAAGGAAGTTTCTTCATAAGCCACAAGTATTTTCAAATGTTTCTTTAAAAAAAAAATACAATGGAAAAGAATAGCTACAAGGCAAAACTAGCTACAAGGTTATCTACAAATGAAAGTGAACCAGGCAGAAGCACAATCATGAAAAATGACATTCATTACCAGAGACAGAATTGCATTTTGGGAACTGAGACTCACTTCCTACACAGATATCATTATATTTAGGCACATTTTCTTCCTTAAGACACTTGTGAACATGTCTGGTAGTCCTTTTTTGTAGTATAAGGGAGTTTGCACATGGAGTAGCTCCATTACCTCTGTCCTAGCAAGTGCTAGATGAATACATTTATTTTATGCAAAAATTGTTTTGTATAAAAAATCCACTTTAAACCTCAGGTATTCTGAATTTTATGTGTGCCTAAAAAAGAAATAACCCAAAGACTGATCCAATAAAATGTATCAGTTATTAAGAGATTTTCTTTTGTGGAATGCTTTATAAGTATATAATAGCAACTTGATAAATTCTGATCTTGCAGCTTTTAGAACAGAATATTCTGTGGCTTTGGAGAAATTCATCACATATTTAGCAAGGAAAGCCCTAACATTGCACTGCAGACTGGTCTTCTCAAACCATCTTGGCTCAGATCACATCTCCAGGCTCAGGAAAAACCACGGTAAGATTTGACCCATAAGGATATCCCCCCACACATGACTGCCTTCTCCTCTCCCAGTCCTCTTCCAGCTGCTGAGCTCTCCTTACATCCATGACAGATGTGCAGTGTGACATTCTTTGGCCTCTTTACATGGAAGCTGGCCTGTCCCAGGATGCATGGCTACTTTCATGGCTGCATATCACTACCTTCAGGATAGAGAGCAGGATCAGGAAAGCATTACATGCAGTTGCAACATATTTTAACAACACTGAGGGTGAAAAGCACAGAAACTTGTGACCAGAAAACCCTTTTGCTGGTCAGAGAGCTCTCTTCACTGAGCACAGCTTAGCACTGCCAGCTGTGTCCCACCAGGTCTCCCTCTAATTGCATCTGTGCACCAAACAAAACCATCATATTCCAAGAGTTTCACTGTCTGTTTGGATTGTTTAATGAAAACAGCTTTCACAGGCAAGGATGCCACTACAGTCTGCATGTATCATGGAATGTAACAGTTTGGAGAGGAAGATAAGCATACTGAAATTTGGCTTTAGTCACCAAACCTGAACAAAAGGTTGCCCATTTTAATTCCAATGGAATGATAAACTTCCAATAACAAGCCTAAAAGCTGCAAAATAGTATAACATCAGCCAAATGGGCACACTTCCTGGCTGCTTCCAAAACCAGGTGCAAGCAGAAGATGCTGAGAGCATGCTGGCAGCAATGGGCCACTGAGGAGGCAGAAAGGCAGGGGACAGACAAAGGGCACAGGCTCAGGGGTTTTCTCCACCAGTCTGGTGCCCCATCACTGGGCTTTCTCCATCAGCACAAGCAAGACCTGGAGAAAGGAAGATGAAAACAACCCCCCTGGGGTAGGGCTTGATAGTTGCTACTTTTAGGTGCCTGTGTTAGTTTTTCAAACTTTCATTTAGAAAAGAGCCAGTGCATCCTTTGACATGCTGAAATGAGTATTTAGGCCTCTTCACTCTATTGACGTGATTCCTGAAAAATTAAATCACTAACTGTTTTTAAAAGCTGTGGCCTATAGTCTGATTTGCTTTAATTTTTTTTCTATTCTGTGGATTTCTTTTCTAAACATAGCATATCTACATAGCTTTATGTTAGCAAAAGTGCCTCCCTGGGCACAACACCTTAAGCAGGGTTCTGCACGGAAAAATAAAGGACATAGTATTCATTCCAACATCAGGGCAAATCTGTATCTCTGTGCTATAGCATAAAGCTATCCTAAAATGAGCTTATCCCATCTTGTGGTAATTTTTTACAATAGCAGATTGTGCAGTGTGGCTCCTACTACCTACACCTACTGGTGAAGAGAGCATGGTGAAAGAAGAAAGCAGGTGCTTAGCCCACAGCATGACATTCTATAGCTGTCACCAGCTTCCAGTGACATGGCTTGTGATCTTCATATTTATTCTTGGAGAAGTTCATGGGGCAAGATAAAGGAGTTCAACTGTAGCACCAATGTACCTTTGCATTCTCCTTCATCAGCTCTCATCATTCTGGGCTAGCAGTGGAGGGATGAGCCCATAATTTTAGAAGCATCCAACCCATAAATTTCCATACATAACTGGAATTATATATCACATTTCTCTGGATGTGATATTTCTAGTGGTGTAACACAGAGTACATGTAAGTCTTTATAGACTGCCCTGGTAACCCCAGTAGGGTGATTCCCTGCTATCACACTGGTTTGACAGCTTTCTTTTTGTGCCGCAGGATGGCCACGAGCAGGTGACAGTCTTGGTACAATGGGAGGCAACCCTCTCCCTGATGAGGTGCCAGCATAAATGCCCATCCCCTCAGCACAGCTATGGCAAGTGGGACTGAACCAGTTTACACCTCTTAGGTGCTTGGTCCCTTGAGGATCCTCAGATCCTCTTTGGATTCCTGAGGATCAGAAATTCAGACTAACTGCACACCCTGTGAAGTGGGTTGAGGTCCTTCTAAAAGCAAGGTTCTATGAGAAAGTCTGCTACATTTCTTGTTAGTTAATGTATATATATGTCACTTTTGTACTTGAAAGAGGGTGATGCAATGTCTGCCTAATGCTGATTTCAGCGCTAGTAGTGCTTAGGTGTGAGCTGCACATGCTCACATTGACAAAGGTGTTCTCAGCTTGAGGGCAGTTCCTGAGGAAGTTGAAGATGACAATGTGCAGATGACCCCAGCTGTTTTCAGATGAAGTCAGCTTCAGTGCCAGGGGCACTGCGTACAAGGAGGTCGCAGCAATCTCAGAAGTTCCTCAGAGTATCAATCAGATACTCTGAACCTGTGTTCAGATTTCATTTGGGATGCTGGAATGACGTTCATGGCTGCCTCAGATCAAGCTGAAGCTAGAGGCTTCCACACTGCTGCATGCAAGGAACAGGGAAGAGCAGAATACATCATTTCCCGTTTAACCTGAGCACGCCAGGTTGGGATGCATGGCACACAGCCACAACGAAGAGAGACAGCAGCGGCTGCTGTAGTGCTTCCACACACAGCCTTGTAGTGCCACCTTCAGACCAGAGCCAGCCATCCCTACACTCCCTCCAGGAAAAGCCCATCCCGCCTGCAGCTGCGCTCCGGACCCAGACAGCAGCCTAGGGTGGCGGTGAGTCAAAAACACAGCCCAGCTTCAGCTACAAACGGAACCTTGTTCCCTTACAGAAAAAAAAAACAAAAAAAAAACAAAAAAAAAACAAAAAAAAACCAAAACTAAAGGCAAAAGAAAACAAAAGGATCTGGCCCCTTGCAATGCTAGGTCATCAAAAGATGTGTCCAAATCTGCAAAGTCCTGAGTCATGTAATTTTATTTTGACAGAGACTTTGCAGAATACCCCACCCTGACTCTGGCTCCTGTGAGATCTTATGGGTCCTCTTCCACTCCTGTCATGGTAAAAACTAGTAAAAAATGAGATCAGCACTTTTAGAGAAACCTTAACGTGACCTCCTGAGCAGCAATTTTACAACCACAACCAGTCATGGGCACAACAACTGTAGTGAAAGTAATTTGAGGAAGTGCATGATGTGTAAATCCAATTTGACATAATATATCTCTTTTTGCATATGCCAAAAGTTTCCAGCAGATGTAATCAATAGAAATCATAAATCAAGTGAATTAAACACTTGGCTTTGGGGTTTTTTTCACCTTTGTACTTAAGACAGACACTGGCAAGGCCAATTCTAGCTACTTATTGTTTATTACTCAGAAAGGATGATTTTATTAACCTACTGGTTCAGCATTTTCAAGTTACTGAGGTATCAGCATATATTTTCTAGCCTAATGCAGTCTTTATTATTTCTGAATTTTACTATTTATTCTAATTTATTCTTCAAGGCAAAATTTCTAAAACAGTAAATCCTATTAATGTCTCACATTCTCCTGTCTTTGCTTTAACATTCTCCACCTTCCTCTTCCGTATTAAACTAATATCTTTTATGGAAACCTTTATAATGTACTTTATTGGTAGATGTATGCTTCCACTCAGGAGTGATTGGAAGCAAAGGCCTGTGGTATTAACACAATGACACACTTATCAAATATAAACTCCATAAAACAAAGTCACCTTGTAAGATACACAGAATAAAAAAAAACAAGACAAATTTACCCCTTACCCTAAAGTTTATATAGTGCAAGAGGTCTAAATCTCCTTATTCTCACATATAACATGGATATAACATGATGTATTTTTAATAATAGTAAAATCTATTTACTTCAGTATCTTTGGGGATTTTTCTTTTTGTTAAGATATTCAGTTTGCTTTTTGGGTTTAGTGGAGGTTTTTTGATTCGTTGGGTTTGTTTTCTTGGGGCAGGAACAGGCCAGGTTGAGCTGCCAGGGATTTGGTGATGTTAGAGCAAACTTCTTCAAAGCCCAACCTGAGCCACTGAATGTACCATTTTGGAGGACAGCTTTTAGACACAAAGCTCACATCTGTGACATACTGGGGTCTGTGCAGCTCATGTGAAGGCTTTTCAGCTTTCCACAGCATTTTGGAGAGCAGATGCCCCAGATAAGGTTCACATTTGACATTTTAGTCCTCAATATCCTCTGTACATCAGGGCTGTGCTAACTTTGGGGACCTGTTTACACAGCCTCCAATTACTGTTAATAGTATGAACTCATTACGGAGCTGGTTCTTTGAAAACTGTGAGACGTTTCTTTGTACAACAAGAATAATCAGCAGATTATTTGAGGGGTTCTTGGTGCTGGATCAGAGCATGTTGTTCCACTGATTAGAGATGGAAACTTCAAAGTTGACCTCTGACCAGTTAAGGACTTGGCAAGGAGGTGGCTGTGACAAGCAGAGGCAGTTTTTCCTACAGCTTGGGAGATGAAGGAGAAGTGAAAAGGATGGGAAGCTGTGAGCAACGAGATTAACAAAAAGCTAGAAATTACAGAAGAGAAAATAAGAGAAGAGGAATTTTTTTAAGGACTGGGAGAAACAAGAATGTGGAGGATACACAGGAAGTATCATTTAGGAATGGCTTGGACAGAACTGCTGTGGTGGGAGCGGTAGTGCCCTTTTGCTGACAGAATAACCAGGGTTGTCAGGGCAGTTAAGACATCCAGTAAAGAATAATACAGGTAGGCACTGTTGGTATCGAGCCCCTGAAGATTTGAACCAAACTTTGCAACTTTTTTTTGTTGTTATCTGTAGCTATAGCTGCACTGTTACAGGGTTGAGGAATTGCACTGTAAACATCGTATACTAGGCTAATCTTTTGTTATAAGGAAAAGGGGAGACAATCCCAGGATGAATGGGCTGTCCAGACGAGAGTCGCCAGGAGAGAAGTCAGGAGGACAGAGCAGTACCTGGGGTCAAGGTAACTCCGGCAGTGGGAAGTCACGACCACCGACTCATTGACCGCCTACTGAAAGCGGACCCCAGACTCGGAAAGAGAGCGGGACTGCGCCTGAGGAATAATTACCGGGAGAAAGGAGAGGAATGACGAGCAAATAGGGGTTTGAGCGCTAATTAAAAGTTATGCAATTTGTAACCAAGGAATGCTGGCGCCTTAGTTCGTTAAAATGTATAAACAGGGCGGCGGTTTGGTGACCGGAGAGCCAGCCTGTCGCGAGCCACCGCCCGGCTCCCTGGGAGGAGACGGCGGCTCGGCCGTGCCCGGGCTCCGCGCACGGGTCCCGCACGGAGGGAGCGGATTCCAGCC
>VZTB01017134.1:130581-194613 GCA_013397245.1 Thryothorus ludovicianus | reverse complement strand
CCGGGCGGCGGGGCCTGTTCGGTTCCCTCCGCCGGCAGCGCCGACCCCGGGCGGGGCAGGCAGCGAGCGGCGGTGGCGGCGGGGGTCACCCCTCCCGGGATGTCGCAGAGTGCCATGTCCGAGACTTACGGTAGGATCCGGGGGCGGGGTGAGGAGCATCCCACTCTCCCTCCTCCCCGCCGGGGGAGCGGGCCCGGGGCCGGGCAGTGGCCCCTGAGGGACAGAGAAGGAGCCGGTGTGACGTGAGGGCTCCGCGGACTCGGGCGGGTCCCTCTGCCCGGCGCTGCCCTGAGCCCCCAGCGCCGGCCCCGCCCGTGGCTGCCCGGCAGGAGCGCTCCGAACGATCCTTCGGGGTGAGCAGGGACCGTCTCGGGCTCTGCTTGTTGCGGTCCGGGAGTCCGGAATGAAACTTGCGGTGCACGTCCGCTGGGAGAAGCTGCGCCTTCCTTCACTTGGAGATGGCGGGCGCTTCTGCGGGTCAGGTTAAGGTTTCGGTCCCGTTCTCTTAGACGTGCAGACGTCAGAAAGAGTTGACCGTGAGAGTGCGTTGGGGGTGAAAAGATCAGTGGGTGTGTTCGTGTGTCCCTGTGTTGGCATGGGTGTCCGACTGCTGCTGGTGGGAGACCGTCCGATGGAGTAAGTCGGAGTGCAGGCACTGACAGGGTGTGTCCAGTGCGCATCAAAGAGAAGTGAGGAGTCAAAGAGGCAAGCAGAGCTGGTATTGCTGGCTAGGTGGAGGAGATGGGAAGCATCTGCATAGTATTTATTTCTTTTCTTTATAATTTTACATGAAACTCTGCTTTGAGTAGATTTCTGTCCTACCCCTTCCCTACCGTACAGTTCTGTAATATTTTCCAGTATAAAAATGCTATTGTACATATAAACATATTCTAGAGCCATGTGATCGGTTCATATTCATACTCCATGAGAGTAGGATCAGAATTGAATATGGAAAAATTGAATGATCAAAGCAAAATTGGACACAACAACTCTGGAAACCGTTTTGGAGGTTGGGATGTCCATCAGGAGTAGGTTAAGTGACCTGATTGTTTCTACTGTGTAAGTAATTTTTATTTTCAATACTGTAATCATCAGTGCTTGATGTTCTGTCCTGCTGGTCAGCGCTTCGGTGTACAGCAAATGCACAGAACTAAGGGGCAAAACGAGACAAGAATGTGGGGCAGCCCTTGAAGTGCCAACATTAGGATACTAAAATGCTGCTTCTTTTGTCCATCTGTTCTAGAAACATGTAATATTTACATGTAGAAACCAGGGGGGTGTGCTTTGTCCGTCTAGATTTGAGTTTAAACAAGTTCCTCATGCTCTGTGCTCCTGTGATCTAGAACGGGGATCACTTTGGCAATGCTTATGGTGGTCTCTGAGCAAAAGTGTTGGTAGAAAACTAGAGATGAGAGCATTTCAGTGGTGCTCCTCCTTTGATGCTGTAGTACTAGGTAAGCCAATAGATGATTGGTATATTAAACCAGGACATTTAAACAGTTTTTACATTATTCCAGTGATGCAGAATAGGGATAGTAAGCCCACTGGAGCTGTTGATACTCTCCGATTATTTTGGTATCCTAGAAAACAAGGCCTTGAAATGGAAGTTTTGTAGCTGTGGGTTATTCCTTTTATTTGTTTAATTCTTGTTTGATATATTACCTTTAGGAGTTTCTGTGTTTGCCCTATGCACACACAGGCTATAAAAAATTCAGAGCTAGAGTGCTTGTCTGTGCCAAGTTCTAGAGAACATAGAAGAATTAGAGCTAAGTTATAGCATAAAATTCAACTAATGGCTCTACAATCTCTGACCATAACAGTAGTCAGTAACTAATTTTGCAGTGTCCTGTCCCCATACGTAGCAGCCCCATAGACAGATCAAAGTTAGCAATACCATGTGATTAAATTATGGATCCTCTGTGCTTGATGAACTCTCTGGATTTAATGTGCTCACTGTGCTAACAAAGAGTGGTTTGTTGCTGACCAGCTCTTACAATGACCGTGGAGGATGGGAGAAGTATTAGGTCAGTTTCCTCCTGGTGACTGAGTCCAGGGGTCACTGTATCCCACTCTTGGAATCCTCATGGCTTGTAAATGCTTTGTCATGAATTAGATTTTCTTGTCTCCTAAATTATGAGCCATTCTAATCATGTAACCTCAAGCTTTTTATCCCATACAGAAAGGCTCAAGAAACTGATTGGGCTGGTGTTTTTCCTCCCAATGTCGTTTTGCTGTCTGACTTTTATATGACTAATTTTAGTGTGAGGTTTCAACTTCTCTTTCTCTTGAAAGGGGGGTTAGTTTTCCAATATTTTTTCACTCTATGGAGAATAAAGAGCCTTTCCACTGACCACCGCTGTTAATTTCATGTCCTTGGGTTTTTTTCCTCCCTAAGTTTCTTCCTTTGTGTCAAATTCTGTCTTCTTTGAAGGTTTTCTATTCACTCACTTTTCACAATTCGTTCTGTCCATTATTGAGATTCTTGTCTCTTCCCTCTTTTTAAACAAAGTTCTGCAGCTTCTCAGTCTTGACACTAAATTTTGCTTACAATTCATACTTTCACTCCTGCAGATCTATTACATCAGTTGTGTATCTTCTCTTCTTAGCTTTCTTTCTGTTCAATTATTTATGTGGTCAATTCAATATCTATCCTATTCTTATGTGTTCAGTTTATTTCCCATAGAAAGTGCCAACACCAAACCAAACATGAGTACAAGATAACTCCATGAATTTTGAGACTGGATTTAGAAAGAATATTTCCCTGCTGCTTTTGGGAGGAAAGGGTCATTCTTTTAGAAGTTTGACATTTAACATTGGAAACAGATCTCTTATTCATCGGAAAACTCTTTTAACTCAAGTTTTCTGAGATGTAATGGCTGGCCTCTCTGTAGATAATTGCCATATAACACATGCCTCTTTTAGCTTGCTTCCCAGTGCAAAATATATATGGTTTTGTGGTGAATACGGCCTGACAGAAAGTCACTTATCCAAATAAATAAAGCAACCTTTGGATTTTAAATGGTAGAAGGATGGAAGTTGTATGAGCATTGAATAAATGCAATGTGTAAGATTCAAGTCAAATCTCTTCACTCCTTAGTTCCTTGTGTTTTTCCCACCAGCATCTACAAATCCCAATCTGGTCACATGTCATTGGCAGAGAATGTATAGTGTTTCCTTCCATTCTAAAATAATTCTTTTCGGTCTGGGCAATTTGATTTGTCCTTTTCTCACCGTTCCATCCCCTGCCATTTACCTGATGGTATTTGCATTTATCACCCTGATCTTCATTTTGTTTCAAATCTGATTTTATTTCTTAGAGAGCATAGTTCTTTCGCTTGTAAGGAAGCAGAACTTCCCTCTCTGAAGCATTCTTTTTGCAGATTGGGATAGAGCCAGGCTGGTCTGTTCTACCTGTTTATCTTGTTAACTTTTTGCTAGAGAAAGGAGTAATAGCTCCTCCTTTCATTTAGTGGGAATAGCTCCTCCTTTCATTTAGAGGCAGCATATGCCAGCAGGAATGCTTCAGAGCCCCCTTTCCTCCTGTCCTATGCCATGAATGAGAGAGTTTCCAAAGGGTCAGCATTAGTGAATATAAAATCTACTCTAGGCAAAGAGTTGGGAGGATTTCAAACTGAGACTGGGGATATAATTTGGTCTCCCCCCTACCCTACTGTATTGGCAGTGTAAAGGAAACAATTTTATTCTCATTGCATTTTAAAGACTAAGCTGCAGCACCTCAGAAACTGTTTGACTGTTTCTTCTGCTGGAACAGACTTCAGTCAAAGGAGGAGGTTGGATGTCTGGGGGTGGTTACCACATCAACCATCTGTTTTTGCTGGTGCTTGAGTCAAAGCCCACAATTGTCTCTTTTCTCCTTTCCCCTCAGCTCACACTGCACCACCACCCCCAAAAGAAAAAAACAAACACAAAAGACGTGATGTAATTTTTGTAGTTTAACAGCTTGTGCTGCTGGTGCATCTTTAGGATGAAGCCACAATTTTATTCCTTTTCACCTGTGCTAGAAAATAAGTTTCATTTTCTGCACCCCATACCCCGTTTGGGATCAGGTGATGCATGTTACTCTCAGAGGGGAGTAAGCTGATTCTTTATAATGCCTTATTTTCTTAAACAGCCATGCTGTGCTGTGTTTCATCTCCTTGTGATTTCTGTAGGGCATGTTTTGTAACCTTTTTTCCCTTTAGCACAAAGTTCAGTTTTGATCCTAAATCCCTTCTGTATAAAGACGATCTTATTTAAAGACAAAGTGCCTTAACTTTTCTAGACCTTTTCAGTAGTCAGCATGGCAGCAAGCATTTGTAACATCTGAATGATGTTGCTTTTCAGCTTTTCTGTGAAGGAGGAACAACAGAATTCAAAAGAAAAGTTTCTCTAGGGTGACAGTGTTGGCAGCTGACTGGAATGCTGGAGCTCTGAGCTGCTTTGTCAGTTGGAAACAAAAAGGAGATAAAAAAAAGCTATGAAATGAACTAACTCCTCCAGGAAGAGAACACCAAAAGAAAAAACTAGAGCAATTAAGCAGTAATGCAAACACTAGAATGTGAGTTGCATTTGCTGAAGTTGCTATGAATGAATACATAAAGTTTGAGTCCACAGTGATGGTCTAAAATAAGCTGTCTGCCCAATCTCATTTGATTTCTGTGCTTCCAAACTGTGCTAAATTTTACATACATCAGTACAGCTTAAAGAGAAAACATTTCATGCCCTAAATCATGTGCTAAAATAACTCATAAAAATGTAGTTGATGTGATGCCAGTTGTCATACGTTGGAATGACGTTACAAGAAAGAAGGTGCAGAATAACAAGATTAAAAATGTTCTTCCTGTTCATACCTGGTATTACCTTATTTGGTAATATGCTAGTCTGTGAACTTAAAAGTTTGTTAAATCTTGCTATTTTTAACATTTGATATTGGCAAAGCCTTTTTTTGTCCTTCCTTGCAATTGATTAATTGTGCAGAGTATTCCATATTTCCTGAACCATGTTATCCAGTGCTCGTGGATAAACTTGTAACATAAGTCTAAAAGCTTTTTAGACTTCAAATAGTTTACATTAAATTGGAGTTCAAAATGATAGAAGCATGCTTTTATTTGTGAATGTAACGGTGTCTTTAAGTCTACATGTGTTTGGAAACATTGCTGAGTTTGGTTTTCATTTTTTTGTTAGAAGTCTGACATTTTCATTTTATGAAGTAGACTAAAACATTTCTCTTCGTTTGGTGGAATAAAACACATTTCTCTTACTTTCATGCTGTGGAAAAAGTGAATTGTAACTAGTTTCAAGTTTCATCTTAAAAATCCCATTTGCTGTTTTGTCAGATGGAAATTTATTTTTTGTCTACTAAGTTAGAAGGCATTGAACTGGCATCTAAGTGATTGATTTGCAGGAAAGATTCCCTTTTGAATTTGTCTGGCACAATAGAATCTCGATAGGAATTAGGAGTCCATTATGAAGCATTGCTAGAATATATTATCAATTTAAAGACATGAATATAAAACTCCCAAATAGCACTGTTGCTTTCAGAGTAAAATATAAAGCACCTCAACTTAAAACACCTCAGGGAAAAAGGCACTGCTGTTCGGATGCTCTTCCAGATCAGTCTGTGGCAGAGACGTGGTTGTCCCAAGGCCTGACTGTCCTGCTGTCTGTCTTTACAGAAGGGAGCAGTGTGTTAAATTTGCTGCTCAGTGTGGGTTTGTGGGTTGCACAAACACACCTTCGTGAGCCACATTTGACAATCAGTGCTTGCAGCCACAGTGCAAGTTAGTGGGGGAATAGAGTTTTGGTTTTAGTCTTTTCCTGGCTGAGATTTGCAATGGCTGTTGTACTACTGTCAATAACACGAGTCTTCTGTGGGAAAAAGAGGAAGGTAAACTTGAATTTTATAACTGTTTTTAGGGAGATGATCTGGCAAACAGCATTCACCAGATACAAAGTAGAACCAGTTTTAATTGGATTTCAGATTTATGTTTGGAAAAAACAACAGAATCAGAAAGATTATTTTCATTGTGTCTGTCTCAGAGTATCTTGCATTTTGAGGTATTCTGAAAGTGGTAAAACCAGTGAGGTTATACACACACATACACACACAGTAGTTTAAATATACAAAATGGTGTAAAAGGCAGCTAACCAGTCATATTTGATCCATAAAAATTGAAGCTTGGCTTCCTTTGAGATGAATATTTTCTTAACCTAACACTTCAGGCTATTTATGATATCTACATTTCATACTAACAGTGAAGACTTGATAGAGTGAAGGATTCTCAGCTTCAGCATGTTTTGCAGTTGAAATGACATGAAGGGCCCTTCTCTAGAAGAGTTAACACAAAATTTTCACAACCTGAAGGAAAATCCTTTTTGTAACTTTTTCTTTTTTTTAATCCAGAAAGCATGAGCAGCTGGGTGGGGGCGTTACAAATGAGAGGATTATGGAACAGAAAGTCTTGAGCATTTAAGTGGTCATATTTGTGAGCAAGAAACAGCCATCTTCTGAGAAAGGCAAAATTCACAATTATTCTGAGGCTGGTACAGCATTTGAAACAAGAAGGGCAAACTACAAAAAAGCAAAAATGCTTAGTAAAACATTACCTCATTTTAAATATGAATAAAATCCAGAAGACAGGTGAAGACAAAGAATGGTAGACATTTCCAGGACTCACAGCCCTGTCTTTTTAACAGTGGGAATCTTCTTAACATTTGAGAAACTTGCTTGTTCCTTTTGCCATTGCTAGGGAGTGGTTATGATATACCATAAGTAACTCCTTCATGAAATGGAATGAGCACATAGATTTGTGTGCATCTTAAATTCGATTTTTGAAACTAAGTACTCAAATGAGGTCCTGGTAGAGAATTTTATCAGTTCTTTGAGTTACTTAGCATAATTTATTTTTCTTTTTATTCTGCCAACCCCTGGGCCAATACCTATGTAGCCCACTTGACAGCTTTGAACACTCTTAAGAAAATTAATGTTTTTATTTTTGTTGATATTGCAAACTTAATCATTTTCCTTGCATGCTTACCAGATGTCTTCTGGAGACCTGCTCTGTTTCTTAGAGAAACTGTGCAATAAAGAGTAAAATATTTGCTGCTGGTAGAAAAATAAATTGGGAATCTTGCATGAGTTGTAAAGGTTGCCTTGGTGTTAATATATTGGGGGAAGCAGTTGTAAGCTTTATAATCAGTTTATCATTTTTGAGAGCAATAAGACAGGGAAGCTTTCTTTGGTCTTTAGCAAAACTGAAAACAGATTTGTGGTAGTAGCATTAAAGCATTTTATGTAACTGTTAAAACAATAGAAGTGGGCCATAAATCTGGAAAATGTTTCTTACCAATAAACATTGATATAAATGGCTTATAAATAGATAACAGAATTACGTGAATATTAATTTAACATGTGGAGGAAATGTGAAACTAGGCATCCCAGAATGAAAATTATTTCTTCTCTCTAAATTTTGCAGGAAATACTGTGGTTGTCCCAGCTGTACAAGGATTAAAACCAAAGTATGAGTATTAAACTCTTAGCAGAGAAGTTCAAATTAATGTAACTTTTAAACCAAAAAAGNAAAAAAAAAAAAAACAACCCCAGAGCAACCACTCCTCTCTGGAATTGTAGATTTTGAGAAATTATATCATTATATATTTGTGCTGACTATAGATAACAGCTTGCACACTCTTAAAACATGCTACTGAAATACAAGCCAACCATTTACCTGTGATTCAGCCTATTTCAGCTGAACTCAGACTCAGCTATTTCTACTTTGTTTTGTCTTTCTTGCCTCTCAGTAAAGAATTCTTAGTTCTCACTGTGTAATATCACTATTGCAGACACTGGATAATTCTTCAGATTTATTGCTATTTTGCTAATTTTGTCATCTATTCCCTTCTCTTTGAAACAACAGCTACAAGAGAATAGCTGGCTTGTGAGATTGGTCTTATAACAAAAATGTGAGTCCACACTAAAATTTAGCAATTTTTTTTCCTTTTTGTTTCAATTTTCAGATTTCCTGTTTAAGTTCTTGGTCATAGGAAATGCTGGAACTGGAAAATCCTGTTTGCTACACCAATTTATTGAAAAGAAATGTAAGTACATGTGAAGGACAGTAAGAGTTCTCCACTGCCTTGTACCACAAGTAAAGGCTCTGCCTACATGATTACCTGCTATTTGTATGAAAGCTCCTCTAATTCTCTTCTAATTCATTTATTTGTGTAGGTGAGGATTTTAGTTAAGAATCATGTGCAGAACCATGCTATAAATCCTTTTTGCTCACTGTTTGTCATTAATCTAAAGCCTAATATGGAGCATTATTCTCTGTTACTCTCAAATAAATGTAACAAGGTGTTGATGAAGATACAGACTTACTTTCTGTGAGAGGTATAATTTGCAGATACCAGGTTCCCTAGATATATAGTAGAGACTTGGATCTTTTAGAAAAAATAATGAAAGAAAATTTGAATTGCTTGAGTAGATTTAGAAAGCCTGTAGTTTCTTTCAAAATAAATAGTAACTCCGTTTTCTGTGTTAAGGACTGTGGTCTATGATAAATACTGATTCAATTGTGAATGTTGTTCAGAGATGAACATATAAAAGAAAAAAATTTGTTGGATTGTGCATTTACTATCAAGATTAAGCAAAATAATATGCATTTAGAAACCTTTGTAAATATAAGGTGGCAGTTGTCTTTCTCAACCAAACAGTAGTTCACCTTATCTCTCAAGGAATACTGAAGGATAATGATGTGTAAGCACTAAGGAACATGGCTTGATTCTGAGTGAACTTGAAACAAGCCCTTGCTTCTAGTAAGGGCAGCTGTAAATTGCTGAGATTCTGTGATATCAACAGCATACATAGAGCAAATATCTTAACTTTGTGCATTAAAGAACTGGCTCTTGCATATTCGTGGTCAAGACTGTGTGCATTCCCATGAATTTTGATTTTAAATGTCATCAAAGTATTTGAAAGCACAGTTGGAAAAAAGTATCTTGGTACTTATTGAAGTGAACTGGAAATTATTTAAAGCAGGTCTTTCTAGTAGTAAGTTTGAACTGACTAAACTGTAAAATTGTAAAAATATTCATTTCTTTGTGGTGGCATTGAGCTGATGAGCAGCACTGAATTTGATCATTCAGGAAGTTTGGAATTTGAACACTGAGGAGTTTCAAAAGTACCTGAATTGTTTTTTGTAAAAACTATTCACTCTCAGTATTCTTCAAATAAGTTTTGGTTTTTTTCTTTTTTTTTTTTGTAGTCAAAGATGACTCAAATCATACTATAGGAGTGGAATTCGGTTCCAAGATCATAAATGTTGGCGGTAAATATGTAAAATTGCAGATATGGGATACAGCAGGACAAGAGCGGTTCAGGTACACTTTCCAGCCATTTTATTAAGTGCTATTAGAGTTGCTGCTCTGAGGGGTTATTTATCTCTGCTTGTAAGTAGGCAAAGCTGTTTGGTCAGTGGAATTGTTTGTCTGCTTTCATATTAACCTTTCAACCTGGACCCAGCAGCACAGATCCATTGATTTCGGTAGTGCTGCCTTGCAGGATCTGAGTTTCTGCTCTTTCTTTCATTGGGTATTTTCTCTTAAGACATATGAGTGGAATAGGTGGCTAAAACCTTGCTCACCAGCCAAATTCATAATTTGTTTTTAACTAAGAGTATGTACTTTACTCCGTGTTTAGGAGACCTTCTATTGGTTGGAGTAAGTAAATGTCAGGGAGCTGTAAGCTGTTCAAAATCTGCATGAAAACAATTGCACAGTATAATTATATACGGTTTTATTAGAGAAGAAAGAATTCAGTCAGATTGAGGTAAATACATTTCTAGAAAGACTGAGATATTTTAAGTTTCTTAGAGAAAAAACAATTTGTCAGCTTATAACAATCAGTGTACTTTTAATGCTGTCTTTTAAGAGTGTTCTACATCTGAGGCATAGATCAAACAGTAAAAATCTAATGCATTCGTGGGTAGGTTCACCATCAAACAAGACATCCAATTTTTTTAATATTTTGAAGGGGATGGAGTGTGTGTCTGAGGTTTTTTTGTTTGGGGAGAGGGGCTGGTTAACAAAGGTGAGTATGATGGTAGAAGTCTGGGTATTGGGCAGCAATCTAGGTGAATGTCTTCTATCAGACAGGTCCTTTGGATATACTTCTGACTAAATAAAGCTGGGCTGTGATAGGTAGCCTTCATTACCAATGTTTCTTCAGTGTATTGGCCAAATATCGGCCTCCAGTTCTGTATCTAGTCATGTATTATGATGATTTGTATACCTTCAGCATGACACAGGTCATAATGGACTTTGAGAATCCTTGTATAGCTGTATTTAATCAAAGTGCTTCATCAAAATCCTGGTTGTAATTAGTCTGCTGCTGCACAGCTGATAACAGTGTCTAAAAAACATGTTTTGTTTTAAATATGTAAATAAGAATTCTGTTTCATAATACAGACTGTGTTGTATTAACCCAGATTTTAAACAGTGAAGGCACCACAGAAATGTATATTTGTAATTCTATTTCAGGTCTGTAACAAGGAGTTACTACAGAGGGGCTGCAGGTGCTTTGCTTGTCTATGATATAACCAGGTAAGGAAGCCAGCAGCTCTTTTGCTCATAGACTGCCAGATTCAATTAATGCACAGTGATTTCTCCCCAAGTACCTAATGCTCTAATCGAGATTGGGCAGGAAGAAAAGAAACTAAGTATAAGAAGTGCTTCTGTTTCAGTGCATATTTAACCTGTGGAACTTGCTTACATGAGATACTGTGATTGTCAAATGTGAACAATCCTAAGCATTTGCAGATTTGTGGGGATTGGCCCCTAGTCACTGATGCAGTAATGGTTGGACTACATGCAGCCACTGGCTCAGCTAGCCTTGCCACAGAAACAAGAGCAGACTTCAGCCACCCTTAGCCAGGGTGGTGCACCCTTTCTTGTGGAAACTGCTGATTTGTGTGCTGGGTTAGAAGCTCATCCTCTGGAGAATCTAGCTTTGCCTACACATTCTTTAACTGTGGGCCAGAATTTCATTGAAAAGATGCAACATCTCTGCATTTATCAATATTTTAATATTATAGGCAGCCAGTAAAACTCCTTACCATTACACGTGTTCACATTCTTCCTGCCACCATTGACTGATATTTGTCAGATGAGTTTTGGGTTGCTTAGTGGTTGTTCACTAGGTTGTTACTTGTTGTTCTGTGAGTGAAGAGTTCTCTCAGCAGGCCTTGAAATCTGTATTCTGTGCTTAAGGTCAGCTGGAGTCATCTGTCAGTCTTACTGCTTGAAAGCTTTCTCCCTGACCACTGCTACAGTGGCAAGTGGTGTGTGCAGAGTGCCTGCCTGCAGTGTAGGTCCTGACACCAGTGTGAAAGGTCAGGCATGCACATCTGCACAAGCCTCCTAAGTTCTTACAATCCCACTGGTAATTTAAGTATCAGTTGAATTCCAAGTGGAGCAATATCTTTGTTATCCCAAAATGTCATGCACAAAAGGGTGAAACTAGGTAAGAGTTTAAAATTTTAGCTTTTGACATTAACACGGTATTTTATAATTGTGTGCTTATATATTATAATTAATTGAATTTTTATTTTTTAAAAACTCATGCTTTTAAGTAGTTTCATGAAGGAATTTGATACTCTTCCCTGTTGATCACTGGCACACTAAGATGTGTAGGTGCCTTGCCTGACTACCAGCAGTTTGTTTGCCACAAACACAGATTTGCTGTCTGAGTCTTGGTTCAGTGATCTGCTCATGAGAAACGAGTGTGTCCTAATAAAGGATTTCATTTCCTGCACAGCCGGGAAACCTACAATGCACTTACTAATTGGTTGACGGATGCAAGAATGTTAGCAAGTCAAAATATTGTGATAATACTGTGTGGAAACAAAAAGGATCTTGATGCAGATCGTGAAGTCACTTTTTTAGAAGCATCCCGGTTTGCACAGGAGAATGGTGAGTAGTGCAAAACCTTCATGTAGCATTCAAAGATGCATAATGCTTCAAATCATTTACATTTTTGTGCAGTTAGGCTGGACTTTGTGCCCTGTCTACAGAAAAGAGTTCTGGCAGTACCTGAGGCCCAGGGAGGCAGTGCCTGCAGTGAAAACTACATGTACAATTTAACTCTCATTTCCAGTGCTTCTTCCACTCACAGCTGCTCCTTTAAGAATACCCTCTATGTGGAGATATATTCTGTAGGAAATGTAATACAGCTTCAGGTATTGCCTTGCCTCCAAACAGCTGAGGAGAAAATGAAGGACATGAATTCCCATTTTTCAGCATCTTAAAGACTCTGTAGATAATAGATAAAGTTGTGCAGGATGTGCTGCACTTTGAAGCAATGAGTTTTACTCACTGGAAACTGAGTTCAGTGCAAGGCATGGATCCCAACAACTATTAAATGGTCTGTAGTATTCAGAATTTCCAATCTGAGGCTGTGATTCTGTGTCAGCTAAAGCCAGTCTTGGTCTGAACTTCTGTGCTGCAGCCCTGTCATCAGCAAAATCTAGTTTTGCTTTTATGAATCAATTAAAAGGCTTTTCTACCAACTCTGGTTACTGGCTTTGCTTTTGCATATATCCTCTGTTAAGGGGAAACTGAAGTTTGGTTTCAATTGCAGTTTTGCATGTGCAGCCCAGATTATCTTTGAATTCCAGCTTTCTAGGATCCCTGAGTAAATTGTAGAGGATTTTTTTATGGTTTTACCATCAAAGGTTAGTTTTTCTGGACCATGCTTTTTGACTGTGGATCTCTGTAAAAATATTTTTATTGCTCCTAGCTATTGCTATTGCTTCCTAGCTAGTAATTTTTTAATTACTATACCTGGTATTCCAGACTTTTTTTGAGGATGGTTTTTTTTGTGTCAAATGCAGAGCTGATGTTCTTGGAAACAAGTGCTCTAACGGGGGAAAATGTTGAAGAGGCCTTTGTACAGTGTGCAAGGAAAATACTGAATAAAATTGAATCAGGTAAATTAAGCTTTCTATTTATAAGATCTTTTATTTTATCTGAAAACTAATAAAACTTCACATGGAAATATCACCCTTCAAGTTCCTCAGTAGAATTAAACCAAAAACCCACAGATTTTCATTTTGGTTAAATAACCTGTTTGTTTAAAATAAACTATTTGTTTTATAGCTGCTTCTCATCTACTGTAATAGGAGTGGATATCTAAGTGAAATCTGTATATCCAAAAAGGAATGGTGGTGTGAATTGTGGATGATGTTTACCTTAACTCAAGTCTGAGTGTAGGCTCCATGTTCTGTGGGTTGCTGCATCCCTACAAATACCAAGCCTGACATTAGACAGTTTTTGTAGTCCAGAATAAAAGCCAGAAAAAAATACCAGGGCTGTCATAACTTTAAATTCTGCTTCTCATATGTAACAGGAAATACAGTCCAAAGAGTGTGAACAGTAATACTAAAAATTTCAGGGATGTTTCCTAGCAACTGTTTCTCTGAAGTGACCTTCCTGCCTCTCAGTTGAAATCGTTTTTACTTTTGCAGATCTAGAAATATACCAGAAGCTTCTCAACACAAGTGGGCTGGCTTCTGCTGGAGACAAGCTCCTGTGTGTTAGATGTCATTACAGATAATTTGCATTCCAATTTGTCTCTTTTCTAGCTGCCTGATATCTTTGAAGTTTTAGGTACTGGCCATATTAAAAAGTCTGTCTTGGATTCTAATTATGTTTCCAATGCCAAACAATTTTTTAGATGAAAATAATATGATATTTTCATAGGAATTTTCTGATTACTGCATAAAATCAATGCCAAACAGCAGCTTTCATTTTAAACAAACAAACAAAATGAACCTAAACAAACCCAAAACCCAAGTGAATAAACAATGTAGAGCTAGTTTCTCATGATACTGTAGTTTGATGACTGCTTTAAAGGTCACCGCAGAATTAAGTCTTATTTTCTGTAAACTGCTCCTGGCCTTTTTTGGGCAGCACACATCCATTGAATCATGCTCAAATGGAGACTGTAAGGAACTTACAGACGGTTTCTCTTGGCCAGACCGCCACACAGGCATAGGAACAGTTCTGAAGGCACGGGGTATGAAGTAGGCAGAAACGGATACCAAAATTTGGAAAGGTTGATTATTTTCCCTGGAGGGCAGTTCTTTTTGGAATCCTTCTATCAGATTGAACCATTTTTGTTTGGCTTGGTATCTGCAGTACTGTTTTCTTTGCTTATGAGCCTTTGAAAGCAGGAGGTTTTTAACTGTATTCACAGAAAACATTTGAGACCTTTCTTTTGTTCTAAGTAGTGCAAATGCATTTCTTGTTTGCAGCCTGACTCTGGGACAGATTGCTTTGTCATCATGATCGACTGCATATGGTTAAATTAGAGGAGAAAATTATTCAGGTTTGAAATTGCCTAAAAGTAGACAGAATTGATAGTCTCTCCATAAATAGATCAGAACATAATTATGCTTTATTTTAATCTAATGTTAACAGTTAATTTGAAATATATTATTTGCACATGATCCATGTTCTTGTGACCATGTTCTTTGTTTCTCATCAGGAGAATTGGATCCAGAAAGAATGGGCTCAGGTATTCAGTATGGAGACGCTGCCTTGAGACAGCTGAGATCACCACGCAGAGCACAAGCACAAAGTGCTCAAGAGTGTGGGTGTTAGAGAAACAAAACACAAAATCCCAAATACTTTCTTTAGATACAGAAGGTAAGGCTACAAAAATCTTGGGCTGGTGGGCAAATTAGCATATTTCATGAGTGTGCTGTATTGGGTGCTTGGCTTTTTCACAGTTAGCCTGTAAAGTTACAGAGGATCCATTGAAATAATGCACAGTAAATGGTGTTTTTATACTTTGGTTTTTCTTCTCTCATCTGCTGGGAAGACTAGTGCTCTTACTAAAGTATTTCTACATCTTGGCTTACTCTGAGTAATGCTATGGAAAACATTTTAAAATTCCCTATTCCTGAAAAGCATTATAGGCCTAATAGCTGCCTAATGCACTGCAAAGAAAGTGAATCAGTTCTGTTGCTTTGGGAGCAAACATTAGTAAAAGTAAGCATCCACAAAATATACAGTGCAGTATCTTGTCCTAAGCTGTTATAAAGTCTTTTTGGATAATGAGGCTTAAACACTGAGACTCAAAAATCAAAGATAACACTAAATTTCAGACTTCCACTGACTTTTTTGTCCCTACCTAAAAACAGTCTGAAATTATTCTGATTCCTGTCTGCTATTAGCAGAAATGTAAAGAAGAGAATAGTAGTATTTGCTGCGTAAGCAGTGTTGTCATCTAAAGTAGCTCTTCTGGGGCTGTTGCATCCTAGGAAACAGTGCAGTGTTCTGAAGTTCTTCCAAAGGTATTGTTCAGAGAAAGTGAGGAAAGAATTTTTCCCTTTAGCAATTGTAGGGGAAGAGACATAAAGGTCACATAAACTCCTAAGAACAGCTCTGTGGTTAGTCTTTCTTATAAACAGTTGTCCTTAAGACACTTCTCAGTAGCCACTGGATTTTACATAACTCCTTGCAGCATGCAGTGGCTCTTAGGACAGTCCTTTCTCCCTGTGTAGTTAATTATTCTGCTATAATTAATCCTTATTTCTCTAATACAAGGACAGTGATATCAAGTAAGTACTGCAGGCATAGTTACTGCATCACTTTTACTGTATTCATTCATCAGCTTGAGCAGTGCACACAGCAGAAGCTTTATGGAACATCAAATAAGGCAACACATAATTTTACATTCTCATATTTTTTTCTTGTGTTCTAGGAGATTAGCTCCCAATTAAAGCCCAGAATTTTAAATAATGGAAAGGAATTCTTGAATTGCTTTCCTCCTATAAAATGCCATTCTTCAACTAAGAGACTGCTGGAAAAGGGCTTTAATTTAGTTCATCTTTGGTATGGATCTACAGAAATTAATATTTATTGGTCTTATTTCAAGAGCTCAGTTTTCAGATTGATCAGATATGGGTAATTAATGGAGTTCTTTATGTATTTTACAGCTGTCCTTGCAAATGGTGTTTGAAGAAACAGAAAAGCCTGAAGGCTATGCAGTTTTTAAAAGACATCTTTCCACTATCTGCAAACAGAGCAGACCACTGCTGACAGAAAGGTGTCCTGTGGTAGGGGCAGGAATGTGCACAACACACAAGTCTGCAAAGTGAACTTGGATAGTTTGATGGACAATATTAAGGCTCATACCTGTATGTAAATGTTTTCCATTACCTGTTTTTGTTCTTTCACCTCTAGTTTAAAGCATTGCAATGTACTGTAAATAATGTAACAGTAAATTTACAAAGCATGGTATACTTATGTATGCTATTAGAATGTTGCACTATAAGCGGTTTAATATTTTATTTTTTTATCATATAAACCAATTTAACTGAGGTAGGCTTTGTCACATTTGTTGCACAATAGTTTGTATTTACAACCTGAATTATAAAACCGCTGGCAACTGTCAGTGAGAGGTTGTTGGTTTATTTTTTCCTACTCAGTTTGCCACATTCTAACAAGCTGTTGACAGGATCAATTCTTAACATGTAGTTATGCTCCATACTTCTGTATCCTGTTATGTCAAGTTGGAAGAGGCAAGTTAAAGCACAAGAGCAAGAATGCTACAATGAGCTATACCATCTTTCATGAAATTAGAGTTCTGTTTATTCCCTTTGTCTGACAGTTTTGGTTCAAATGGATGCTTATCTGAAAAGTATGCACCTTAGGTTGTCTCTGAATTAAATGGAATTAAGCATGCTTTGTACTTGAAAAGTCTGAGTTTAGGTTTAAAGAGGCTCTTGGGTCCAAAAACTTTCATGTTATGTCACTTCTCTGATTGTATTTAGGATTGGATTGGTTACAGAACTAATAACAATTATTCCCAGTAGTATTCTCTTCCTAGTAAGAGTGTGAAGTGTCTTTTGAAGCAGCATAACTATTTTCAAGAACATCAGATAACTCCAAAGAAGTTCACCTGTCTTAATCCTTGCTCAGTTCAGTTTGGCTTTCAGAACTGCAAATGCTTACCAAAAGCAAGTCCTCTGGACTAGGAAGTTGAATGGGGCTGTCTCCTCCATCAGTCCTAACAGTCAGTTATTAACTGGGATGTGCTGTCTGCCACAGCTGAGGAGGGTGTTGGTTCCAAAACCCCAAACCAGTTCTGGAATGCTGGAAAAAGATGAGGTACTGGGTAGTCTGTTCCACCACACGCCATTCCACAACCCAGTCAGGTTTCTTGGCACATTGACTGACAAAAGCAGAGCACTGACACAGCACAAGCAGAGCTAAAGGTTGCTCTCCTGTCATTGTTAGAGTGCTGGAAGGGGTGTTAGCTATTGATCAAAGCCTCTCCCTTATTACAATAGCAGAGGACTGTTGCTTATAAATAGAAATTTCAGGGGTTTCACAGGGATTTCTGCTCTACTTCTTTCTGTCCCTTTTACATACAAGGCCTCTTTTATACTTGGTTCTTATGATCATTTTGGTCAAGTGTCTCTAGTTTAGAAAGCTGTAAGCAGTTTTATTCTTTCTTTAAGTAACCGTCTTAAAGCTGTCCCCTTCCTCCCTGGAAGGAAAGAATAGTGTCACTATAATGAGTTTGGACATATTTTTACCATTTTCTAATGTATACTCTCACTGTATACACATTAACCTGGTTAATGTGCATGTTTTGTAGTATCTCAGCCTTTTATGCTGCATATCTTGCTGACATTCTAAAAAGAAATTTTCTAAAATTGCAGCTCCTTAGAGAAATACTGTTGGAAGCAACACCTTTCAGCAGTGCAAACTCTATTGTTTACTGTTGCTCCTCTGAGGGTCTTTTATTTCTAAAAATAAACATCATGCCAATATCAGCCCTGGAGTAGATTTCAAGCTTTAGCATTATAGTTGACACAGCAAACCAAACCTAGCTCACCTGAACAGTAAGTCATAAATAGGCTATGGATGTTTTTAGGGTAAAATTCTTACTTTACCAAAGCAAGATGGGTGGGAGTTTTACATGAAATACCACCAGGTAACTATATCTGAGGGTTCATTGGATGTAGAGCTTCAGCTGTTCAGCCCATTAAGAGATTTAAATGTCTTATTAAAGCCTGTGTCTTGCCTTTTAATGAGTCTGTTGGCCTACACTATTTCATTTAATGCTTGTATCTAGCATCAAATAAAGAAATCTTCCTTGATTTTCTTCCAGCAAATCCTGTTTACTTGTACAAGTTTTGTCTGTTAAGTGAAGTCAACAACATGACTGTTCTGCAACTCACACAGAATTCACAGCTGCCTCATTTTATCCATTCTTTGTGTTCAAATAGATATACAGTATGGCTCAAGAGTTCCCTTAAGACCTACAAAAAGTGAATGCCATAGAAAAACCTGTTGAGTCTGTGTACCTCATTTCCATTATATTTTGTATGCTGGAAGAATTAACACTATAAAAACCTCAAGAAATACATTGTAAATCCACAGAGTGACAAACAGTCTCATTCATTTAATGAAGAATACACAGCATTGAGAAGTGCAGCCAGCTTTTAAAAGCTTAATTCTTCCTGTCTGCATGAGTATACCTGTTCTTAGTGATGCAGCTTCCTATTTTTTCTCTATTATCCTTTTTCCTCCAAAGCTTTACATTTATATTCTCAAAGGTGTAGCATTTCAGATAGCTAGTATAGTTGGGTTTTTTTTTCTTATCATAGTAGGGGGAAAAAAGTGATTCAAGTTGGGAAAGGATGTTAAGGATATCTGGGATAGTTACAGGAGGAACATAAGAGACTGGAATGGTAACTGTAATCTAACTTCATATCCAACCTTAGTCATTACTAAAGCCTGTCACTTACATTCCAGGAGAGAATATCTGGGACAAGCAGAAGTCACAATTTGCCTGCAGGGACTAAAGTGCCTTGTAAGGGAAAAAAAAAATAAAATCTTAGATCCCAAAAAGCACAGTACAAGCAGTCCAGGCACTTTGTGTCACTCATTTTATTCACATGTACAAGTTGACACTACACTATTAATAATAGACAATACAGAAGCATTAAAAACAAATACTGTTTAAAAACTTTAAAAAACACATATTGCTTCAAGCTTAGATGGTATTTCCCTATTGTTTTTAAAGTGAATTCAGTGCTAACAATAGCTGAGGCAGCTTCCCATTCATTTGTACCCCTAATTTCGTGGGGCTACTTGTCAAGGTGTTGAGTGTGGCTCCATTTATGGCTTTGCTGCTGAGTGCACTAACTGAGCTGGAAAAGAAACTGAAACATCCAGGTTACCATACATTAGGCCCTCAGATTGCTAGCATTTGGTCCCTATCACAGTAAAAAAAAAAAAAAAAGTCAGAGAGGCCTTTATAATTCAACAGCACTACATTATACCATAAAAAATGAGAAGAGATGCACTTCTCTAATGTGTTAAAAAGTCAGTTTAAATTTGCATGTGCTACCTGGATAAAATTCTTACCAGAAAGTGTCCCTCAGTTTTGTTAAGGTTGGCTCTAAGTTTAGCAATCACCTTGACTACTATCTCAGCTTCCTGTGAAAAAGTCTGTATTTCATAGTTGTAAAGATGTGACAGCAGTGACTGAACAGGCATGCTACTGTATTTTACAGGACATTCTTATGCAGTTTTCATGGTAACATTTTACACTGTAAACACTAGTCTTCACAACACTATAGTTAAACTGCAGCATTATACATTGTAAAACTCCTGCTTCACTTAGCTAAGTACTTTCAGAAACAAAGGAATAAACAGTCATTTTAATGAAGACTTTGGACAATTGAGTATTTACTGTGTTCTTATCAAAAAATTTTGCTTCTAAAACAGGAGTGAGAAGTGTCCACCACTTGGCTAAATTCAAGAGTCCATGCAAGACAAAGTTTAGAAATTCCTTAATTGATAGGGAGACATTCACTAAGTTTTCTACATTTCAGTGAGTCCAATTAAAAGCAAATGGCCACCTCCTGTAGGAATCTGTGGAATACACTTAAAGCTTTTACATCTGGAAAGTTCTGCTTTACAATTTAATTGGCTTTTCACTTGTTAACATCAAAACACCAGCAGTTTTCCAGACCAAATACTTTGCACACAGAGCTTGCAGTGATCAGAAATGTACTATTTCATATAGTCTAAGCAAAAGAGTAACTTTTTAGTCAAGTAATGCCCAAATGCAGGAAGGCTACCTGATTTGCAGAATAATTTATCCCTCACTTCAGGCATTGTGTTACTTAAACCCAGATAGTACCAGCATAGCACCCAGGATTGTTTTGGCTACAGACCATTAAAAAAGAAAAAGCAAAACAACTCGCAAGAAATTATTAGTGTTTCTGCTGTCTTCTAGTAAGTGGTCTTTGTGGGAAATAGCTCTTGACCAGACAAGAATTAGGGCTAACAATTTCCTCAGTATACAGCAGCCTTGATGCTGTTGAAAATTCTCATTTGAACACCTGAACAAGCCTGTTGGAGATAAGTTTTAAGTTTGGTTCCCAGTATCCAAGGCAGAAGACACTTAGGCCTCCTATAATTATTGAAAACACCAACACCTAATGGGAGATACATCTTATCCAAACACACTACTTAAGGCAGGCACATAGTCATCATCCTGGCTCCTCCATTCCCTGTGGGAAGAGAGAATTGTAGAAGCCATCTTCAAAAGTGTGGCAAGATGAGTCCTGCCCTGTACAGTCAAGGAAACTGCTTAATGTGACAAAATGCACTGAGGGCACAATCCATCTGCTGTGGTTACATAAAGCCTATAAAACCTGTGGGCAACAGGAAGAGGCAAGTTTTTATTGAATAAGGCTGTTAAACACTACTGAGTCGATGCTTTGACACTGTTGTGCAAAGCTTGGGTGGCTTCTGGAATTGCAACAGCATCAGAAGGAAGCTAAGCAAATTTACAAAAGTTATTTGAAGAGGAAAACACAGCATAAAAAGAAATCTAAAGAATCTCATATGGAGTAAAGGCATTTTCTGGAGTAGTTTTCCCCAGTTTTGGGCACAGTTGTAAAGTTTCAGGAAGTTCTAGCGTGTGGTTTACTTAGCAGTTCAAATACAGGGATTTTGCTGCATTTAAAACATTCTTAATCATGCTGTGCTTTCCCAGACTTAAAAGCTGTAAGATCTTAAATAGGTAGCCTTCAGCAAGAGTCATCTATATTTTTATAGCTTTATGCTTAAAAGGCAGGTTAAAAAAAACCCAAAAAAACCCAGATTATAATTTCATGGATTCTATGACATTTTAACAGAGCTAAAATTGTGAGTAATGAAACCTTTACTGATGTAACAGACACTAGGAGGCAGCAGTGCTTGGACCCTTTGCACAATTACTTTCTTCAAGAACACCATCAGACTTTTCACTAGCATAAATACTCTGTTGCAATGGTAATTCTAGAGTCCTCCTTCCTCATTGAGGTTGTGGAATGAAGCTAAAACGAGTGCAGGTTTCTGCTGCAGAAGTGCAAGTATGCTTCCTGTGGGAATGTGTCCAGCCTGTAAAACACAAGCTTCAAAGCAATTAAACCGAGATAGCCAACATATGTAACTAACACACAACTCAGCTGAACAAAACTTTGAAGCTCACAACTACAGCAATCATCTGCCTAAAGCGTAGTTAGCAAACTGAAAAAAAGGTAATTTACAGCCACCTGAGGGAAACAAAACCACCAAGGATATCACAATGACTGTCTTACTAGGTAGAAGTAGGACCTACAAAACAAAAACGTTCAAATTTCTTTATATGTTCTTGTTTACTAAAGGATACATCCCTCCTAGCCCTTACCCCCTCCCCATCCCCCCAAAGCGGGGGGTTCTGCACCAATTTTGAGAGGCAGCAAGTTTCTCAGAACATCATCTACAAGTTTTATCAACACAATTTTCAAGTTTAAACCCTTTAACAATGTACTTGGTACAATACCTCCAAGCGGAATGCATATTGCACTCTGACCCCCACTGAGCATAATAGATACTCTGAAGTGTTAAAAATAGACCTCACCAGAAAGGAGCCAGCCCTCTCCTTCAATAAATGAATTTACATGAATAAGTACAGACTAAGTGTGACCACGAGGTTAGTACAGTGGTACAACTCTATATTTGTAGAACAAGTAACTGCTTATTGAGCGGCAGCTATCAGATAATGATTGTCTACATTAGGTATTTGGTACAACAGGAACAGCTACAGCAAAATGATCCTGTAGCTGTTTCTTGCCCTGAAAATGAGTGCTTTAGTCTAATGATCTTAGAAACAGTGATAAAAGTTAGCATCAGCAGATCACTAATCAAAAAAGGTTGTTTTTGTTTGGGGTTTTTTGTTGTTGATTTTAAAGTTTCTGTGAACACACAATACTTGAATTTGCCTGCCTAAAGCATCTACATTTATTAGTGCTACGTACCAGACACACTGGCTTCCTTTACCTGTCTTCGTATGCTTATTTTCATAAAAGTGTTAAATAGTTTTATAAATACAAAGGCACCTCCATCACTCCTTTAAGTCTTTCCCCAATACCATCTCTCCATGATTTATACTTTGAACAAGGGAAAAACAGATTATTTGTAACCAGGATCAAAAAAATGTTTGCTTTGACTCTCTCTATGCTAAGGTTCCCCCTCCCACCCTCAAAACAAACTAACTGAAGCATTAGAAAAATTCCCAAAAGGGGAATTGTTTAAAAGTTTGGGTAGTTATATCTAAAAGCCTCTTCAAATGTTATGGCTCCAAGGATACACCCCACTGTGAGGTAGGTAGCCAAGATAAAAACATTGTAACAAATATTTTAACAGCTGGAAACTCCCTATAAAAACCTTGCATAAGTGGTTTGGTTCCTTGCACCATTGTCCTGATATGCGTAACTTCTTCTGAGGATGCCTAAGGGAATCCAGGTTCAGAGAGCTCTTGCTGAGTAGCATCTCATGTACTCTGTCATCCAAGGGTTGTCTGCTGGGGAGGGCTTTGTTCGCCACGTGTTTTCTGCCTCTGCTGATCGCACTCGCCTCTGAGAAAGCTTCCTCTTCTCCACTTGTCTCCTGTTCTTTGCTCGCAGAGCGGATTCGTGAATCTGAAAGACCAGAGTCGGTATTACGGAAGGAGAACAGCCTAGGAACCCCTCAGGAATGACAAGGATTGCTTTTTCTTTGTCCCAGTCCTCATCCTGAAGGAACAGGGATTGTGAGCGAGGCTCTATTTCCTTCTCTAATTTGTACCGCTAACTGAACAAAGATTTCTTTTTCATGAAAAGTGTTTCAAATTCTGTTCTGCATTATCTTTCACACTTCCAACTATTAAACGATTGCAAAAATCTTGAACGCTTCATAGTCTTACTCAAGATGTATTCTAAAAACTTCTATTGTCTATTTCTATCATTTAAAATCTTAAATACCCCTCAATATGCCCAAGCATCCCTTAAAGCCTAAGCCATATTAGTAAGACCAAACCCTAGATTCCTTAGACTAAAGATCTTAATTTTGAACAATGTGCTGAATACACAATTACATACATTTTTATATTAATAAATTATCATATTCACCCAAAAAATTTAATATGAAGAGCCAGTTTCTGTGTTTGTTTGCTTATCTATCTCCAGATTGAAAACTCTATCTCCCATCTCAATTAGGGGAAAGTGACACCTTTTAAACATGCAAGACAAAACAACCTCTGCAGGCAGTAAGTAGTCAGTTCCTACATGAAGGAACATCCTCAGTGGCAAAACACTACATAATTGGGAGAGTTTCAGAAATGTTCTGCCTGTTCAGTCCAAACTCAAGACTCAAGCTGGGGTGTTCTGTTACAGTTTCTAGCATAAGAATTGTTAAAAGTCTAAGATGAAGTATAAATATATCCAAGTCAGGCTTCAGCCTCTTCTAGGCTTCAACCAGTATAATAGCACCAGTCAAATATTTGGAGCACTGGCCAAAGCTTATCGATTCAGCATTATTGTCCATTATCAGGAAAGATAGCTTCTTTCCAAAGCTGTCAGGCTCAAGTTCCTCCTTTTGCTCAAAGGTTTGAGCTGTTCAAGAAGGAAAAGCCTGGGTTTCAAACCCCTTCCAAAGCAGCCCATCAAAAGCAAGCTCCATCTTGCACATCACAACCACCCTCCACCTCAATCCTCAGGTATCTTGTCACAGATTCAGACTCTACATTAGCAGTAAGACACGGACAAGACACTGGCAGGGATGCATTAATGATTATGTTTTACCAGCCTAGGAGGGTTATAGAGAAGAAAGAAATGGATCTGTTATAACACTCCCTTGCTGTTTCTAAGCTAGGAAACAGAGCCCCAGTACAGCAGAGTCCTGGTGCTGTCTGTGACCACATGAATTTAATTTGTGCTATTTTGGTAATATTTACACCAGCCCTGTAATCCATCAGCCATCTGATAGACCATTCTGCTGCAAGCAACATTTCCTATTGGCAAGCCACCAAAACAGGCTGCTAGACAAGACATCTCTTAGCAGAAAAGCACTTGTACCATCTCAGTGAGGCTCCTAGTCTAGGAAGTACCCCAGGAAAAGGCACTCTCTCACGTCACAAGTGCTACCCCAGTGTTTCTATACCTGCCTTTTCCACACCTGCACCTGCGGGGTGCCTGGTGCTAACTCCCTGCTCTCATTTTCATGGTGTTCAGAACGCAGAAATACTTTTGCAACAGCTGGTTTTGCTGGAAACACTGTAACAGCCAGAAACAGGACAGCCAGAGTTTAATTAGGATTTGCAAGTATTAGTCAAGCTGGGGAAGTTTCCAAATCAACAGTAAAGAGCTCTTATTGGGACATCTCAAAACTCTTCAGGTTATTTCTAGAATCTACTGCTGGAATCTCCATAGAGTCAAATAAAGGGATCCATGAGAAGTTTTACCTAGATGTTAAGACATCTGTAGGCACTAAGCAGTCACTGCCTTTTAATGAAACAGAAGCTCTTACTTACTTCATTCACCGAAGCAGAAGCACAGACATTGTGAGTTTTCTGGCTCCCAGTATCCGTCTGTCTTTCTCCCCACCCATACAGAGCAAATGGATGTTTATTCTCCTTTGGTGCATCTGTCCTTTGGGGACTTTTGGCTGATTTTCGATCATTACGGCTGGACAAGGCACTTCGACTTGGACGTCGTCCTGTACGGCTGGTTTTGTCTGCTTCCTTTACAGAAGCATGTTCTGCAGCTTTCTCTTGCTCTTCCTTCTCCTGCTTTTCTTGATCTTCTTTTTCTTTCTCTAAAGAAAAAAAAAAGTTATGCTTTAAGCTCACAATGACAACATATTAATGTCTCATTTGCACAGCCTCTCAATACATCATTGAAGCTGTGCTTTTTTTAGAAATTCAAGAAGTCATTTCTTCCTTAGCAACAGACATATACCTTGCTTAAGTGTCTTCATTCTTTCTTTAGTGACTACAATACAGCTTTCACATACTTAAAATTGCCTTTCACTGGTGAGGTTACTGATAAACAACAGCCCCAGGCAGAACTTAAAGACTGTTTCCAGTGACCTTCTGTCTCCACTACTTCATCCTTGCATCTCTGAGACAGCAAACAGATGGAGCACTGAATGCCACACAGATGCTGCTAGCCAGCCAGAGAAGAAGTCTGATAAGAATATGTGTAATATTAAATCCCTCATATTATCAGCTTCTGAAAAAAGTGGTTCGTTTTCAAGCTCCCTGTTTATACATATATCTCTGGTTTTCTTTTTATGAAGGAGAGGAGAGTATGAAGCAAAAACCCACAAAGTGGTAGACATCACCTTTGCTACCTGATGGGTGAATTATGTTGTATGTTTGAAGTACCACACTCTGCAGGCCTTACTCTCCAAGGCTCATTTATCCCACACATTTAAGCCTTCCATAGCAAGGGGACAGCAATAGTCCTCCAGGCACTGGGTGTGGAGAGTAGGGTTTGTGAGAGAGAATTTAAAGACTGAATCACTGCAGTTTTAGATCATCACTGAAGGCTGAATCAGCATCATTATTTATAATTATTATTTATCATTAATATAAAATATTAATTAATTAATAAAAACACAGAGAAACAACTGCTCCATAAGAGCCAATCTTCTTTCCCTATAGTGCAAGGGAGAAACTAGCTTTCCTTTGTGGCACCAGTGATGCCACACCTCAAATCCTGTGTTCAGTTCCGGGCCCCCCGCTGCAAGAAAGACATTGAGGGGCTGGAGTGTGTCCAGAGAAAAGCAGTGAAGCTGGTGAGGAGTCTGGAGCACAAGTCCTGTGAGGAGCAGCTGAGGGAGCTGGGGTTGTTCAGCTTGGAGAAAAGGAGGCTCAGGGGACACCTTGTCATTCTCTACAACTGCCTGAAGGGAGTCTGTAGCATGACGGGAGCTGGCCTCTTCTTCCAGGTAAGAAGTGACAGAGCAAGAGGAAATGGCCTCCAGTTGTATCAGGGAAGTTAACACTATATATGAGGAAAAATATCTTCACTAAAAGCATTGTCAGGCACTGGAACAGGCTGCCCAGGGAAGCGGTTGAGCCCCCATGCACAGAGATATTTAACAACACGTAGATGAGTCACTTTGAGACATGGCTTAGTGGTGGATTTGGCAGTGCTGGGTTAATGGTTAGATTCAATTTTAAATGTCTTTTCCGACCAAAACAATTCCATTACTCTATAATAGCAAAATTAATCAAATATACTGCTTACAGTACGTAAGTGAAATGGAAAAAAAGTACATACAAAGAAGCCTGTTTTCATTCCCCATTGAGCAGGTGTTCAGCAGTATTGTGGACAAGCTGGAAGTGTATGCTAGACATTGAACACGGCCCCTAAACATTGTGGGCAGGCACAAGCAGACATTGTGATCTGACATCTCTGTGACTTTTAGGCCAACCATGCTTTTTATGCATAAGGCAACTAAAGCCTTTTATTCACCTAAGAGCATAGGAGTCCCCTGGTAACCAATTCCTTTCAAGTCTGATCATTAGATGCTGTCTTCTGCTAGACTCACACAGTGATCACTCAAGCTCTGCTAAGATAAACACACCAACCTTGCCAGTCTTCTACCACACCATCTATTTCTGCTTCTGGTGGGGACCAGCTCCAGACCATCTCTGTTCCAAGTCTCAGCACATTCAGCCACCACCAGCATACACTGGAATGGACAGAAGGAATTCCTACACTGTCATAGGGCATTCTTCTGTTTTTGGGCTTGCTTGCATGTTGACAGGTTGACCATGGACAAGTAGGGCAGTTTTTACCCAGGTGTTTACATCATTACAAGCAGAAGGGCTTGCCAATCCTGTGACAAAACAGCAACCATTCCTGATAATTGCTGTGATTTCAAGCATGTACATGCCCAATCTGACATTGCCTTAATCACAATTCTGTATCCATCCAGTTCTGATGAAATAGAAGTTACCTGCTTGGCACACTGGTTTAGCATCCATTTACTCTAGCACTCACTTTATGTTTGCAGGGTGTAGACATCAAGGCTTGTTCCATGCCCCAGAATTCCCCAAAGGCAAGCCTTATGCTCTCTTACTAGCTGTTAGCCTGGCCAGCACAGTTTCTACATGCTGCCAACCAGCACAGAGGCCCTGGTGCTGGACCCTGTTCAGCTTTGCCTATACCCATCTTCCAAGATGTGCAGGTGTAGCATTCATCTACAGGTGATATTGAAGTACAGCTGAGTATTTAGTAGAGTGACCGGCAATGTTAAAGTAGAGCTGTAATTGTTAAGAATTCAGTTGAATGACACCAAAAAACAAAAAAATCAGCCCAGGGCAAACTGGCAGCATATTGAGAGTAAAAATGGCTTTTGATGAATTTTACCTATCTAAATATTGGCCGAATATAGTTTCAGTTATTATAGAGAAGGCTGGTAAAAGACAGCAGCAGTGAGCTCAGTGTAGTATTAGACTTGTTTTGCTTGTTTTCCCTGGGCTCTGGGACACACAGCTTCACCTCTGAAACAAGGCAGCTCATTCATCATGGCTGCAAACAGGCAGCGCTGAGTTATCTCCTTACAAAATATTATCTGAGCATCTCCCTAAGCAGGCACTCCAAAGGAGACACTGCCTAGGTCCATTATCAGAAGGAAGCACTATTCTGAGAAAATTAAACTCTGAAGGGAAACATATTGCTATTAATTCTGCAATAGGAGTGCTTTCATTTTGGAAAGCTGTTCCATCCTCCATTGAAGGGAAAATGGCATCTTCCCTGCAAAGGGGGGTGGAGCAATGCTGACTTCATAAACAGCAGAAGTGGCATTTAGAGACTTAAAAATACAGGAAAGTGGGGGCTCTGCAATTACACGGATAGCTCAGCTTAAAAAACAAGGCAACAGCCATGCCTGGGGATGCTGCTCACCAGGATATAGCTCCAGCTGGTCCAGAAATGATTGAGCCAGCTTGTCCCAAAATAGCAATAAAAGCATATGGGTAAATGGCACGCAGAGTCCTGTACACAGCCTTACAGTAAATGCTGTATGCCAGTGTTCTGTAGCACTTATGAGCACTGCTATTAGGGCAGGTATTTCCATGAACCCTCTGCTACAGTGCATTTACACAGAACTCAGTTGGTGAAGGCACATGATCTCTAGCAATTATTTAAGCCTTTTATTTAAAACTGCAGTTTATATCCAAGCCATTTCCTTAGGCAGCACTTTTCACAAGGAGCCAGAAAAGGAGCAGTTGACAGCAGGATCCAGCTGCTCAGGAGCAAGTCCAGGCACCAGGCACTCCTACCCATCTTCTCCTTCCCATGGAGAGCACCAGCTCCAGCAGGCACAGGAAACTCAGAACTGACCGGCCTGCAGTATTACAGGAATTAGATAGGAGAGAGGAAAAGCTAGAAACGTTTGAAACTGCATCATGGATGCTAAACAGAGCACACTGGATGGACAGGAGGGGATTAAGTGCTTAACAGAACAGAACAAGTCTGTCAGGCCCACCCAGCAGGGCTGCTGAAAGCTCCCGCCCAGCAGAGGTCACTTGAACCCTGCGGCATCGCCCCGCTTGCGTAACAGCTCCGCTCCGGCCGCAAGAGCTCCCGGGGAGCTGCCCTCTCCCACAACACTGCACCCCCATTTCAAAAGCACTGATAACTTACTACAGGTATCAGCAGCCTTCTGATCAGACCCGCGGGCCAGGTCACAGAGGTCAGCAGTATTATCTCTATAAAGAGATGCTGGCTCCTTACAGCTCTGCCTCAGCATCAGGGGAAGCGTTTTGCTCTTGCATTGCTGCAGGCAGAACTGGCCGCTTCCTGCTTTTGTACCGACACCTCCCCAAATAGGGGAGGTCCCCCACACCTCTAGAAGGGCCTATGTAACCAGCTGAGGGTACCAACAAACTACAGCTGGCTAGAAAGTTACTACAGATGAAACAGATTGCAACATCATTTCTTCCAGGCAGATCTTGCGTGAGGCAATACTGGAGCCAGCAGCCGCACAGCAGCTCAGAGCTGATTAGATTCACACAAGATTCATCTGCAGCAGAGCTTGAAAAGTAATTACTGGATTGGCTTGATAGCAAAGCTTGTTTACAAAAGAAAAAACAAAATGGGAACAGCTTGAAATAACAGTATAAACCCCTGAATTGACACCCTTGCCTTCTTCCACTGCCACAAGCTTCTCCTTCCCATGTACATGGGCCAGAAAATGCACCTGCCACACCACGACAGACAAGATCAGGGAACAAGTTTGAAATTGGATCTTCTGTTTAGTTCCACTAATCCAGATCAGTCACTTTCCAAATACTGTTGAGGCAACTCCTTCAATGGCAGCTTGTCACTGCTGTCACTTAAGGCCGCTGCACAAAAATGCTGAAGGCAAAATGGCAATAAGGATTGAAAGATGCCTTCATCCTGCATGTGTGTGCAGCAGTGTCATTTCACAGGCAACAGGTCTGACAGCAGCACTGCTGCCAAGAGCTTCTGTCTTCTACTTACCAGCCCACTGGGCTCTGTTGACAGCTTTGAGGATGTGTCTACGCCACAACTACACCAATTGATTTAGGTCAAGATTTTGCGGGATTATGTTTAAAGCACATCTGTGCCTGGGCATGTTCCACAGAACAATCCCACAAACAGCTGCCACAAGTGTAGGGCCAGAAGGAATTAACCCAAAGGTGCCTCTGAGGACACCTTGGTATCACTCAGCCACATCTTCAGTGCAAGACAGGGTGACAAAGCACCTTTGTCCCACCTAATGCCCCAGGGGTTCACATTGGTAGAGCTTTAGACCAGCACCACCGAACATTAAAGCCAAGCTGCCTACATCCACTTCCTCTTCACACACCAGAAGCATTCACAACAAACACACACGGGCTCATTTCAATGAGAGAAAGAGGAAACCAGGGGCAGCGCGTGCTGTTATGAATTGTGTTTATCTCAGATGTTAAACAGTATTAGTGCTGACCAGCCATCTTGGAAACAAGCACTGTCAATATCACCCAGGCAGAAATCAGACTCCCCATCAAACTGCAGGAAGCAGCAGTAGCCAGGTAACAGCTAGGATGTTCCAGCATGTGGGTGGATGTCAGATTCGGAAGACAAAGGATGTCACTAACACGAGCACACTCAGCTACCCCCACAGCACTTCAGTGTAATTAAGTTCTTTCAGAGTTTAAAAAAAAAAAAAAAAGAGACAACTTAATAGTAGAAGCTTCAGAGTGGTAGTTTCCTATGTTGTCTTCTCCACATGCCTTAATTAGCCAGCCACTAAGCAGAAGAAAAATGCATCCTTATGATTGTCCAATATTAAATTACTCACCTCCTTATATATTATACATGCATTAAGATACAATAAATATCCACTAAATCCAGCTGCCTAAGCAGAGCTGTTTTCAGTCCTTTTGCTAAAGACTTAGCAAAGCTCTGAAATACTTGCAGAAGTTAAAATTGTTAATCTTGAGCCATTTGGCAAAGAAGTGAATGTGAAGTACAAATTTTTCTCCCATTATAAGTATAAAATAGCAAGGACCTAGCAGAACTTCAGGCATTCCCTTACAACATTCATGGCAAAAGTGTATCAGTTACAGAAGCACAGTTGCCCCTAACCCTGCATCCTGGCAGAACACTGATGCTCCACAGTCCCTTTGCCACTGCTGCAGGACTGAGGACACAACAGGACAGTCACATGCACTGTCACTGACCACAGACAGCGCCTGCACAGGCAGCAAGCTGTTACTCCAGGCCAAATCCCAACCAGAATCAGACTACCAAGTAACCCCAGCTGGATCTTTCCCTAGTGAGGAGTCAGGGAAGGAACCAGGGAGCAGGCTAAGGAGTGAGCAGAGCACCCTGGCCAGCAGTCTCTAGCCTTGGCAATGGCCAGTTGTGTTAGATTGGTAGCACGTTTACGTGCTCTATCCGTAGGCTCAACAAGAAAGATAAGAAGAAATTCAGGTCCCCTACCACAACTACCCCAGGCTTGGGTAGGCAAAGTGCATCAGAAAAGTTGGGAATGCCAGGTTCTGGGTGCAGCTTCCACCTCCTCTCACTAAAAGCAGAGACTTCAGAGAGCATCGCCTTTTCCCATGCAACCACTCCCCAATCTTTTGCAATTCTTTAGTTCTTCTCACTGAGATACTGTGTATTCTTCCAACACATGCTCCCAGTCTAACTTCCTCAAGGCCTGGTTGAGGAAATCAAAACTAGGCCCACTAACACTCTGTTACATACTGGTGAGCTGGGGTGCTCCCACCACTGCCCAGCTGTTGTGGTTTAACCTCAGCCAGCAATAAAGTATCACACAGCCACACACTCCCTCTCTCTGCCATGGGATGGGAACAGGAACCAGAAAAACTTATGGGTTGAGATAAGAACACCTCAGTAATCGAAATAAAGTAAATTATAATAATAGTAATGGAAAGGGAAGAATAAAACCCAAGAGAAACCCATGATACACAGTTGGTGGCTCCTGGGCAACTCCGCCCAGGGTTGTGACTTTCTGGCTGTGGAATATCCCTTTGGCCAGTTTGGGTCAGCTGTCCTGGCTCTGCTTCCTCCCAGCTTCTGGTGCACCTGCTGGCTGGCAGAGCATGGAAAACTGAAAAGTCCTTGATTTAGAGTAAGTATTGCTGAGTAACTACTAAAAACATCAGTGTGTTATCAATGTTGTTCTCATACTGAATCCAACACACACCAGCTACCAGGCATAAAATTATCCCAGCTGAAATCAGAACAACAGCTTTGGGGAGGTGGAGTGTATTACCCCAGCAGCTATGTGCACCCCATGTGAGACCTGGGTACCACAGACCCACCCAGCTGACTGCAGAACCCCACATCACTAATGGGCTCTGAAACATCAAGCCTCTGGAGCAGATGATAGCATAACTAAAGCTTTTGTGTAATGTGGTATTCCTAAGGTCAATGAATGCAGTTTAGCCTTGAATATCAGAATAAAGATCATTCTGGAAAGCTCAGGCCCCAAAGAGCATCGGATCAGATTTGTTTCCCCACTCCAAACAAGCACATCTAACTCGGGGGGGAGGAAAAAAAAAAAACAAAAAACCAAACAAACAAAATAAACCCACAAACCAACAAGCAGGGAGCACGAGGCTTAACTGAACAGTTCTCAAGGTTTTTCCCTGCCACTGTACAACAGAGAGACAGCTGATTCAAAAGGCATTTCAAAACACCAATCAATGGATGCCAGATACAGCATTCTTTCACTGCAGGTAAGGAACTAGATCTTATGGAATAAAAAAATACCAGCTTGGGAAGTTTGATGGTGTTATTATTTGGCTAACCACTCTTAGATTGTGAGACATCAAAAGGGAATTACTCTGTGCTAGAACAAAATGTTACCAGCTCAGCACCTGTTCAGACTACGAAGTTAACCACACTCAGCTGCGCAGCCTAGATCAACCCTCAGGTGGCATTAAGAACCAAGTGTTCGCCCTAGACAGATTACATGTGCGGATCCAGGAAAGCAATTGCGTTAAGAGCCAGCCACTGGCAATACACTCCAACTTGCCGCTGCTTTTGCCAGAGAACCTGCTTATATAATTGCAGAGATGCTCGGCTCCCATGGCAACAGTTTACATAAGTGGCTGTGACTCAGGATGAGAGTTACCACCACTCGGCTCTTTAAAGAGACGCCTCCGGAGCCGCAGCCATGGCTTCTCCGCAGGCCTAGCCAGGATCCGGCTGGAGGCAGCGGGGTCCTGCTGATGGGCCCTTCCAGCGCCGGGCCATGTCCTGGGGGCGGGTAGGGCGGGTCAGGTGGCGGCTGCTTGCCCCCGCAGGGTGAATCCCACCGGGCCCGGGCGCCCCCGGGGTNGGCTCCTCCTCCTCCCGTGTGGCCGCGGGGCTGCCGGCGCCCGGCGGCGAAGGGGAGCCGGCGGTGCTGCCGCCGCCGCTGCCGCTGTCCTGCTCCCAGCCGTCCCAGAGCCAGGGCCGGTGCGCCTGCTCCAGCAGCCGGCGGCTGAGGCGGTAGTGCAGCAGCTCCAGGTAGCAGGCGCCGCACGATTCCCACTTGGGCTCTTTGAAGCGCTTCATGTACTCCGTCTTGACGCGCCGAGCCGGCACCACCATGGCGGAGCCGGGAGCCGCAGCCGGGAGCCGGGAGCCGCCGGCCGAGCCCGCCCCCTCCCGCTGCTACGTTTAAATCCAAACAGCGGCGTCCGGCCCCGCCCCGAGCGGGGAGGGACGCCTGGAGAGGGGGGGCGGGGGCATGATGCGCAGCGAACGGGATGAGATAGAATGAAAATTAAATCAAATATAGAATAAATCACAAATGCACCAAAGCACCGCAGCCCTGGGCCCAGCAGTAGGGATGCTGGGGCCCGGGTGATCCCTGCGCCAAGTGAGGCTCCGGGAAAGTCTCCCCGCCGTCCGGCTGAGGAGCAGCCGGGAGCTGCTCGGCGCCTGTCGGAGCACATTGAAACCCAGCGAGTGCGTGCAGTGCCAGAATTGATGCTACAGCAGCAGCAGCGCCTTCTGCGTGCGGCGACCCGGGCCCGGCCTCTGCCTCCCGTTCTGTTTCTGCAAGAGCAAGGGATGGGCAGCAGCGGCAGCCGGCCGGAGGGAGGCGAGGGCCTCTGCAATAGGGACCTCTCCATTTTGCGCTAATCTGCTTTAAAAACCCGTCACCAGAGCAGGATTCGCCTAATCCAGCCCTGCGCTGGGCGGCCGCCGTCTCTGGGGATACGAAACGCTTTAGAGACAAACGCAGAAACCGGGGCGGCCTCTGCAGCCACCCTCCGCCCTCCTGCCTGCCCGCACACGGACACGCACCCTCGGCTATTCAGCGATTTCTGGATGCTTCCTTCTCTCTCACACCATATTTAGGGCATCGCGGCGAATCGTGCCCCTGTGGGACACGATTGTCCTTGAAAACTGTTTGCCGCAGAGCCTTTGCCACTGCGTCGCACTCACTTCGCAGCCCCCCTCTGGGAGGGGACAGCGCGATCCCTCCGCCCAGCCCCACCCGCTGCCCGTCGGGCTGCGAGCGCCCTATTTTGGACACCTGCAAACACGCGCAGGCTCTGCACAGAGCCTCCCCGGCCTCCTCGCCAGCCCCCGCTCCGACGCACGGGGGCACTGACGGATTTTCAGAAACAGTTCTGAGAAACTGTTCCTTTTTTTTTTTCCTTTTTTTTTTTTTTTAAACTACTGAGGAAGCAAGCAGTGTTTTTTCCTTGCCTTGCCCTGTGCGTCCCCTGACTGACACAAATGAAAAAAACACAAGCTGGCATGGATTCCCGTAAACGCTGGCCCAGACTCTTCCAGCGAAACAAAAGTATTAATGGCTTTAAGGTGAGGGGGCGGGTGTTGCACACAGCACCTCTGCCTGCGCGGCAGAGTGATGCAATCCTGATACAGCTAACATAACCAAACTGACTTAGTTCAATCGATGCGCAGATCGAGCAGTATTTAGCCCTGTTTTGCGTGTACTGGCTCAGGCTTTCCAAACCCGTGGTGCCCAGGCATGAGTGAGGGGGCATGTTGCCTGACCTTTGCAGAAGCACCTGGATATCTCCCTCCAGCCCTCACAGCCCCCAGCCCTTGCAGTTACATCAACAGCCCCGTCCGTGGCAGCAGGATCTTGGAGAAATCCAGTGCGTCCCTCTGCAGTTCAGGAAAACGTAGTCAGGAGAGGCCAATTGCAGTGACACCCAGTGCCCGGTTCTGCAGGCAGACACGTTGCAGATCTGCATCCCCAAACCTGTTAAGTTCCATTTTAAAACCCTTCCTAACGTCTCTCTTCAGCTCTGCCTGCTGCTCTCAGGGGTGGGTGGTGATAGGGCCCCCAGGGAGGAGAGTCTGGGTAGTGTATTTACTGGGAAGAGAGGCACAGAAATAGCAGGGCACCTACCCCCTCTCAACAGCCTCAAAAACAAGAGAGGAGCTCCTTCTGAGAGCTCCTTCTCTCCACGCCATGACACTCACGGTGCCCTGCCCAGGGCAGACATGCAGGTGCCTTGCCTGCACTTCACTGGAACAAAACCAGGCAGATGCAGCAGTTTTCTCCCCCCACCCAGTGCTATCCTGAGGATTATATTTGGGAGCTTCCTCACTCATTTATTTTCCCCACTGAGGGCTCCAGTATCATCTGGGTTGCCCCTTGATGCCTTCTTCTTTTGCCTTTAGTGGTCCCACTGGGGTCCAGCCATGTAACTCAGCACCACCTGAGGGTATTTCTTGGAAAATAACAGGGAACAATAGGTTTAAAAACACCTGTAACTGAAGACAGCACTGGAGAAAGCAGCTGTAGCAGTGCTGTCTAGAGAGGAGAGCAGATTGCTGCCCAATAAACCCTGACTCTGGTTTCTTACTCTGATACTGTGCTCTATCTACACGAGCAGATGATGTGAGTGGATTTCACATAAACAGGCAAGGTCTGGGGGTTGCAGAATTTTCTTCCCTTTTATAAAATGTTATTTTGTACAAAACGTCATTTTGAACCAACCTGCACATTTTAAGCTAGTCATTTTTGGTTATGAAAATGCTGCTGTTCCTTCCACATGTTTTATAGTATCAATCTTTCCTTTCCCAAAGGACTTCTGTTCCCTGTTGTCCTGGTTTCAGCTGAGATAATTTTCTTCTTAGTAACTGGTACAGTGCTGTGTGTTGGATTCAGAATGACAATAATGTTGGTAATACTCTGATTACTCTAAATCAAGGACTTTTCAGTTTCCCATGCTCTGCCAGCCAGCAGGTGCACCAGAAGCTGGGAGGAAGCAGAGCCAGGACAGCTGACCCAAACTGGCCAAAGGGATATTCCATATCCCAGAGAGTGTCACACCCAGTAAATGAACTGGGGGGAGCTGGCCAGGAAGGGATGGTCACTGCTCATGGGTAGGCTGAGCATCACTCAGTGAATGGTGAGCCATTGTACTGTGCAGCACTGGCTTCTCTTGCATTTTATCTCTCTCTTCCTCTCATCTTTATTGCTATCATTATACTTTATTATTGTTATTATAATAATTGGTACTTTATTTCAATTATTGAGCTCTTCTTACCTCAACCCACAAGTTTTACCTGCTCTTTTCCCCTGTTTCTCCTCCCCATTCTGCCAGGGAGTGAAAGGATTGAGCAAGGAGTGCATGGCACTGGGTTGCCAGCTAGGATTAAAGCATGATGCCAGTTTAAAGAGACAGAGTTGTATCAGAGGTATATGGATGCTCTCTGATGGCTTCTCTATCAAGAAGGGATTGCCTTTTGCAGAACCAAACTTCTCCTGGGGTACTCACAAACCTACTGCCTAGCTGGGGGGAGCTGGCTCATCCATGACACGGAAATGCCAGTATGACAGGCCCCAGATCCTGGCACACAGTCTGCTGTGAGTCCACATTTTCTACAGTATTTTTCCCCTAAAGTCAGCACTCTTCAGAGGAGGCACCTAATCTTCACAACAGCCTGCAAGGCACCTAATCTTCACAATCAATGTTTCATGATTAACGTGGTGCTGTGAGCAGCTGCCTCCACCCATCCTCTCCATTGTGCATTGCACAGGGTGGTACTCTTGCTGACACGACGCTGAGCATCCAGCTGCCCGTGTGGTACAGGGTAAGCTGCACCTGCACACTCCTGCTCGAGTTTCTCCTTCGAGGTGAAACTCTCCCAGTCCAACTGTTTGCATGTTGTGTCTGGAGAAGGAACGGCTGCAAGGCTTGGAAACCAACTTGTGTGAGAATACTTGTGACAGAAGTGTGCAGAGACACGCAGCAGAGTTGATGTCGTACTTCACACTTTACCTGAGGCTGATACAAGCAAAAGTCTGGATGTGGCTGCCAGGCACCTTCCCCATGGCCTGCCACAATCCAATCTTGACATGTACAGTGCAGCAAACACCAGGAAACAGGGCCCAGCATCCCAAACCAGCTCCAGAGACATCCAGCAGCTCCAGGGCAGGATGCTGAGACCGTCTTGGGTGAAGAGCAACTCCTCCCTCACCCCTCCAGCTACAGCCAAGAAGCTCTGTATGTGCCAGACAAAAATCATTGCCCGTCCTCGACACAGCAGCTCTGGATATTCTCAGTGTAGCTGTATAAACATTATTATTAATTTAATCCTAATGAGTTTTGGCTTCAATACCTCATGGCTGAGATTTCCATATACTGAGAATAGCCAGTTATTAAATGATTCCTAAATGAGGAAGTACAACATTTATGAGGCTGATACTAACATTAGAATTTCTTCCCTGGCATACTTTGCTGCTTTTTTGCCTTCATTGAAAAATGAAATAAAGGCACCATTTGAATCATAGCACTGAAATTCTAAGCACTCTTATTCCTTTCAAAGCACTTTTCCCCTGAGGATCTTATTTATGCCTCTTAATCCCTATTATTGCTCTTCTACACGTAGCAAACCAGGTGGCCAGGTAGGTCAAGAGGTTCTGACCAGATCCATGACAGATGACTGATTGATGCCGAACCCCAGGAGTCCCAGTTTATCCAGTACCCCCATTTGAATGGGTGCACCATTGCCAGCAGGGAGGACAGCAGCCTGGGCCAGGAAACAACCTTATTTCTGTCTGAAATTATCACAGAGAAGTCAAGAGCAGAGTGATAGCCTGAGTTTTATGCAAAAAGTGGCAGGTAATGACAAACAAGCATGGATGATATTTTGCAGAGTATGGTCCAGAAAAACACTGGGTAATCACATGAGTAGTTTACACATGGTTTTGACTTGCAATCTTTTGCCATTGCACCCCTCTCTAGGTCCCGGCAATAAGGGGAATAGTGGACAGTTTACATGCAGTAAGGGTGGGAAAATTACGTGTTAACACAGCTTTCAGATCCACAGACTGGCTTCCACCCCAATCAGGAGCTGTCAGTCTGAAAATGGGCTGCTGAGTTTGCTTAGGTAAAGTCTGGAGGAGAAAGAAACCAGGGAAAAGACATAAGCTGTTTCTTAAATGCATTTTTAAAGTATTTAACAGCATAAGCTCCAAATCAGCAAGAAAATTTTGTCAGATGAGGAAAACCACAATCTTTAGACCTGCTACTTTAGAGTAAAACTACTTTAGAGTAAACTCTGCTTTCACCTAGATCAGTGAATCTTTGCCAGATCCTGGGGGTAGCTGTCCCAGTGGCTTCACAAAACAAGCCATCATGCTGTTAATAGTAGCCTGGTTAATCCTGCAGATGCAGGCTCTTTGGTTTCATGGGCTCTTATCCTTTTTAGGTCTACACCAGCTGCCCGCAGGGTAACACTGTCATGGGAGAAGGATCAGAAGAGCTGGTTCCTAGGCTCTTAGGGACAGGTTAATTAGCAGAAGTGCAGATGGCTGCAGAAATATCCCAGAACTGCCTGATCCTGGTATCCAGGGTCCTGGGAAACTTGACCACAGCTATTGTGACTTGCAACCTGCTGGGGAAGCCCCTCAACCCCTCTCTGGCAGCTCTGATCACAAATCCTGTTATTTGTGCAAGTCTCACGTTTTTCTTGGAGCAGCTTGAAACTTTTTGCTGTTACTTGAGTGCCTCCAAGCACCCACAGTAGCAGAGTTCACAGCAACCTTAGCAGCTTCTCTGAGTCTTGTCAAAGGTCCATCTTTCCACCCACCTTGCTAAAAGATGAAAAAAGAGATGTAGCTCCTTGGGCTGTGTGCTAGGAATGTGGCCAGGAGCAGGGAGAGGCATTTCCCATCCCTGAGTGTCTTCTGGCTCCTGCAGTCCTGAGTCTTGGACTGGGCTGTTCACACCACATGGTGTGAACACAGCTCAGCTCCCAATTTTAAATTGTTACACCAGCAAAGAATAAAGTCCATACTGGTATCAGCCCTTTTTTCCCTTTTTCTTTTCTGGCCCCTTAAGGTTGCAAGGTTGCACACCACTGTTGACTGGTCAAGTGGGTCATAGCAAGGGAACAGATCTTACAGCCTGCAGTAGAGGGGTGCTTGTCAAGGCACTGCCCCCTGCAACACATTTGCAGGATGTCTACTCAGTCTGACAAAAATCCACATTTACATGCCAGCTGAGTAAGAGGCAGGAGAATTGGGAGACATTTCCCACCTGTCCTTTTCTATCTCCTGCTTGAGCAGCCCCAGTGACCAGCAGGCTCACTGGTGACCCCTGGTCTCTGCTCTTCAGCTGCCTGTCCCATAGCCAAGGCAAGGAACTGGTTTCCAGATGTGCAGCTCCCCGGGCAGTGCAGGACACTCCACTCTCAGCTACAGCCTGAGTGTTTTTCGTGATGGATGTGGGTTTCCCACAGCTCCTTACAAGCAGTGTGGTGTGGGCACATGTGGAGGTGACTGCTCACCACTTCACTTTTTCCCAAGAGGCTAATGCATGGGGTGTAAATCCAGAGCTGGCTGCTCTCTGAAAATTCACACATATTCCCTCCCAGCTAAAGGCTCTGCTAAAGGCTTGGGGCCACTGTGGGCACCTGCATCCACCTTTCCTTCACCATGCTCAGAGGGGATGGTTCAAAACAAAGCAACTCAGTCTGAAAATGCCTGGGCTTTCAATGTCTGTCAGGAATAACTCATGTCATTTATGAAGTTCCTCTGAAGGAAAGGATAAACAGGGATTGAGGCTGTTCACCCTGTGGTGGGATCTTGATCCCAAAAAAGTCATCAAGGCAGACTGGCGTCCTGCTCCAAGTGGCAGAGCACAACACAGTCACTTGCAATGTGCAAGACATTGTTGAGTTCGTGGTCTCTGTAACACCTGCAGGATACCACCTCCATGATCCCAGGCAGGAGGCAGCCTGAGTGCACTCACTCAGGGAGAGACAGGTGATGGAGAAGTATCTGAGCCCACACACTTTCCTTCAGTCTTATCTCAAGCCCATATCACCACCCAAAGCTGCTCTTGGCTCATCCTCCCTTCCCTCTGGAGCTCCAGGGCAGCCATCTGGCTACTAGTCAGGATTACTTTTGCTGTTGATTCTTCTCATATTCCTTTTTCAATTCCAGGCACATCTTCCTCTCCTTCTTTTGGCCCTGGATGACACCCAAGAGATTGGTACAGCATTTGCCACAAGCAAAGGATTCAAAACCTCTACCATTTAAAGGCTACATCTGAGACCCCATCTGTCACTGAGACAACATAATTTTTTGGGATGAGACAGAGACACCTGTGCTGTGACCTGCTCCCATCTCACAGCAGTAAGGGAGTGCTGCTGAAATGATGAGCTCTGAAAGATCAGTCCTTCAGACCATCACTGCTGGGCTAGAGCAGCCTCTGGGGGATGGGATCAGAAGCTTTGTTTTTATGGCTTTGGAATGTTTCTCCCAGCATAGGGACCCGCATGCCTCACAACCCCATGTGGTGGCCCAGTGCCAGTCCTGCGTCTAACAGCAGCCTGCACAGTAATGGATCAGTTTCCCAAGTAGTAAATTGATGGGTAATAACAAATGATTGTAGAAAATAATTAAATACTTAAAAAACTCCACAGAATTTGCAATGAGGAGGCTTGGGAACTAGGCTGGCTCAAGTTCATATTACCAAATCTGGTTTTCAACATCAGAAATTATTGGCAGCTCAGTGCTGACTCTGGGCTGATTTCACTGTCAGTCTGTGAAGTTTCTGCAACTTAATGTCATTGTTCTTCCTCCTGGAAACGAGTGGGTCTTCAACACAAAGAAAACTCCTCATCCAAATATGAACTCCTTTTATGAATCCCAGAGCCATGACCATGAGCTTTGAGATCCTTCACTGAAGGTTGCCACAGCTATGTCATTGTTTCTAAAGCACCTCTAGGACAAGTTCAGTAAAAATAATGTTTTTAAAGTTCTTCCCCAGACCACGTAGAGAAACAATCCCAAAGGACACCCCAGCTCCTGATGAGCACACAGGGTGGAAGAGGACAAGAGGAACACAATGCAGGGAGATCCTGAGAGGGGTTTACCTGCCCTCTCCAGTACCCTGCAGGTGAACAGGAGTCTCAGCCTCTTGGTGGGGGCCTGCAAAATTTCACCCCATATAAAACCAGTGACATCAAGGGTTCAGCTCTGAACAGGGGTAAGGCTCAGCTGCTAAACTGAGTTTCTAAACTGCTTCCAAAATTGCACAAGAGCAACAGAAAAAAACAGGCAATGATGGTGAGGAAGGCAAAGCTGAGCTGGAAAATCACAAGCAATAGGCTGGGCACAGGCTGACAGCTCCCCCTTCTCTCCCTGGCTGGCACCTCGGCTTGTCCTCACTTATACCCATTTGGGCTAAGTGCTGGCTTGGAGGACAAGCAGTGAGGTCCTGTTGTTCCTGCCTCTCACCCCAAAGATGCTGCCTTCACTGCCTCTTTTAAGACAGTGCAGGGGGGAACCTTGCATGGAGCCTTTCTGTAGGGAATGTGGTGGAAACACGCAGTTCAGACTCAGGGAGAGGCATCCTAATATGGTCTCAGCTATGCTGACTGGCTGGGGGCTCTAGGGGAGGAATGGAGTCCCTTATAAAAGTACCCAGGTCTTCCCACAAAGGCAAACCTCCCTGGACTTCAGCAGAGCTACAGTGAAGCTTGCTTGATATGGGAATTTCATCCACCCTTTGGAGATTATCCAAGCTTTCTTGGGTTTCACATGGCATGAGGTGGTGGCCTGGTCTGTGCGTGACCTGGTGGATGCCAGCAGAGAAAGCCCCTTTTCAAGCAGCACAGGGCTCCTGCCAGCATCACTCTGGGAAGGAAACCTGCTGGTATCCCTCTGCCATGGGCTCCTGCCTTGCTCCCTGCTCCCCTGCCCTGCCAAGGCAGCCGCAGCACACTCCCCAAAGGGTGCAGACCCCACCAGCCCCCACTCACTGCCCTTCCCCGCAGCAGAACCCGCAGCAGCTCCTCTTTGCTTTTGCCTCTTCCAAACGCGCTCAGGTGCCCGTTTGCTTGCTATAATCACCCCATCCACACCCCAAGCAGCCTCCTCGGCCCCAGGAGCCATGTGTGGGAACTTCCCTGACCTGCAGCGCGGACCAGGGCCGGACCCTGCCCGCCCAGAGCCCGGGTCAGCCCCCTGCCCCCTGCGGCAGCGCTGAGGGAGCCGAGCCCGGCGGGTCCGAAGGCCCCGGGGTGCGGCCGGGCCGGGGCTGGGGCTCACACGGACTGAGGTGGCTGGAGCACAGAGGTCCTGCTCCAGATGTTTCCTAGAGCACACGTGGAGGACCCTTGGAGGAACACGTGTGCCAGATGCCACGCTGCCGGCGTGTCCATCCCAAAGGGCAGCGCAGCCATCCCCAAGGCGAGCGAGGAGCTGAAAGGATGGCACTTTTCTACCAGGTATTCTCTGGCTTATAAAAAACAAACAAAAAAAAGCCCCAAAACACAAAGAAACCTTTTACTCGTTTAAAGAGCAGCTCCCTGAACTTGCTCACAAATATAAATCTGCTGTCTGAGTGTCGGGGCAGGACTGCGGCAGGAGCACGGCAGACACCCCAGCGATCACAGTGCTCGTTCAGAACACGCAGCCCGGGGCAAAGGCGGCCCCCGGAACAGCGCTCGGAGCGGGGAGCCAGCCCGGCAGCCGTGGGCGCAGGAAACAGAAAGAGCCTTGAACAAAACGCCAGCACCATGAAGGCATTGCTCAGATCTCACGGGGGACTGTTAGGATGGAAATGCATGGCACACCTTTAAATGGACATGAAATGTGCCATCAGCGGGGTGGGGTCTATTTTTAACCCCTTGGAGTCTGCTGATGTGCAAAGCCCCTCAGAGCAGCTCTCGGCAGCTTGTGATCAGCCTTTTGGCTACCAGGCTGGGAAATGCCACCGTATCAGGGCTCGTTTATCCCCCAGTGAGGAGGGAGATTAAAGTCTTATCGTGCCCCTTCCTTTGCCTTGGTAGCAACCCCGGCCAGCAGCCTGAGCGCACGCATACCTGCTAAGCGCTACCAACCGCTCACCAGCTTTGCAGTTTTCTTTTTGGAAAAAGACTTTCTGGGTCTGAGTAAATAACCTCGGCATCCCCCCGGCTCTGCCTGTGGGGAGGGGGTGGAGCTGGAAGAAATGCTGCTGCAAGGCAAGGAGAAAGAAGACACCCTGGGAAGGATGAGGCACATGCTGGTGACCCGCTGGTGGCTGCCGGCGGCGGGACAGCCCTGAGGCAGGGGCTCAGCCCTTCTGTCAGCACCACTCTGACGCCATCAGAGCTGGATGTCAGCCATCCCGGCCTGTGCTCTGGCATTGTCCTGCACCTCCTCGGCCCCTGCTGTGTGACACATACCCGCCAGCCCAAGCCTCCTCCAGCTGTGTGGTTAAACCACCAGCCTACCTTGGTGAGGAGGAGAGTGTGTATCTGCAGCCCCTCACATCATGCAGCATTTTGTAAAATAGTCCATTGTGTCTTAAGGGTTCCCTCATCACTTCCTGGCAGAAAATCCAGCTGTTCAGTAAACCCAGCACTGATTTAAAATACAGAAAAGTAAACACTACAGCCATTTCCCCAGGTCTCTTCAGATTAAACTTTTAATACATTTGTCTCCAGGCACCTGTTTGCCCCATGTGCTCTCCATCCTAATTTGCTCCAGCAAAGCAGCCTTCTCACAAGGACAGCCACCGAAAAGCCAGCTGCAATCAAAAAGCAGCTATGGATCCTACAGCATCCCTACAAGAAGGGTATCTCAGTTCTGCTGTCACATGACTTGGCACTCAGATTTCAGTTCTCAGAGGATGGGGAGCAAGCAAAACCTGTGCCCAGTGGGAAAAGCCCCAGCTTGAAACACAGCATCCCTCCGGGGCACCAGAAATTATCTTGAGAATGGTTTTGACAAATGGATGCTCTTGAAAAGAACCTGTGCACCACTTGTGAGCTGCTTCCCTAGAGAGTGCTGACATCTGCATATATTGTTTATAATGAATTATCCACTCAGCACGGGGAACCTGCTGGCTCTGGAGGGCGGTGCTAAGCTGACTTTCATCTCCCCAGTCTGCTGCTTTGAATCCAGCCTGAGCCTCCTGTGAACCAGACTTCTCCCTGCAAAAATCCACCACGGTGCCCTGACCCCCTTGTCCCTGCCATCCCACACAAAGCGAGCCATCCATATCCAGGAACACCACTGTAAGTACCAGCCAGGTTGTTCCTGGAAAATTATGTCATGATTTTGCCACTGAAGGGGGCCAAGGGGGTTGTAGGGAGCAGAAAAAGAGCAGGTTGTGGAGCTCATCAGATCCTGCCCCAGCACTGACATCCACCGGCTGCCCTGCTTGCCCTGGGTCAGAGATGATGGGCACTGTGAGGAAAGTTGAGGGATACAGAGCTGAAAAACCTTCACTGAGCCAGGCTCACAGGAGAAGCTTTCTGAGCAGGGCATTTTACCAGCAGTGACTGATGAGGTGGTTGGCTTTACTCCTGAGAGAGGAGACCGGGAGTTTGGGACTCTGGCCTGTGCTCCTGGCACTCCCACAGCTCTGTGGGCATCTTTGTCAACCCCACAATCCTGCTCCCTATGCCCTGCAAGACCAGAGAAACATATTCCTCTGGCTCAAATGAATGAAACATTCACTCATTTGTAGTTGTACAGCCCTGTGTGACTGCTTCCAAATGCTGTCCCCATGGTGCTCAGGCCCATTGTCTGCTCCAAAACCTCTTTGGAGAAAGGCACTCAGGAAAGGTGAGTGAACACCATGGCAGCACTGCCTTGTGGAGATGGACAGGGAAGAAACTGGTTTCCTGTGAAGTCATTCAGAGCCAAACCATGTCCAGCAGAAAGCAGATAGCTCCTGCACACAGAAAGAAGTGAGCAAGAATAAAACCAGTCCCTTCTGTCAGTAAAGTCTCAGAAACAGGGGATGCTGTAACCCCACTGATTTGCTTTCCAAGGTGCTGGTTTCAGATGAAGTAATTTTCTTCACAGTGGCTGGTATTGGGCTGTATTTTGGATTTGTGCAGTGCACAGGATTGATAATATAGAGATTTTTTTGTTATTGCTGAGCTGGGCTTACACAGAGCCAAGGCCATTTCAGCTGTTTCTATTGCACACTGGTGAGGAAGGTGGGGGAGAATGGGAGTCTGGAAAGAGACACAGCCAGGACAGGTGACCCAAACTGACCAAAGGGATATTCCAGACCTTATGACATCATGCTCAGTATATAAAGTGTGAGGAAGAAGGAGGAAGGGGAAGACTTTGGGAATTATGTTATTTGTCTCTCCAGGTAACCACTGCATGTGATGGGGCCCTGCTTCTGCAAAGGCAGACTCAGGATGTATGTGTGTCCCACATTCAGCCCTCATCTCTCATTTGCCCAGTCACTTGCAGATGAACACATGGAAAAATGACTGACTGAAAAAATATGATCATGCATTCATCCAAGCCACTCTTTAAAAGCAATTTCCATGTATTTGTCCCTCCTTGCCTGTTGTCTATGAAGAGGACATGAACAAAACAGGTCAGGACTCCTCCTTCCACCTTTAGTGACACCCCTGCTGTGCTTCCCATGTCCTGCATTCCTCATGTCCTTTTGCCTCATCTTCCCTGTCCTGCACCTATTTGATAACCACTATGTTATCAGCTTTTGCAAACATGCTTTCTTGCAGCTCCAGCTGGAGGCCTGGGGAGGAGGAGGCAGCTCTGGAGATGTGCCCCTCATGTGCTGCTCATCTAAGCCCTGTCAGCACCGAGGCACCCCACAGCTGCAGCCAGCCAGGGGGCAGTGACACGGAAAGGACTCCCACGTGTGGCAGGGACCAGGGCAGATGCTGGCAGGGACACCACTGAGGCTCCCCAGCCTCCTTCCAGGCACTGTGCACAGGGAGAAAACCGCTGGCTGTTGGGTTTGTTGGCATGTTTCCCTGGGGTAACCGCCCTCTGCTCCTCTGCACATCCTGGAACATCTGCAGGGACTCAGCTCAGACAAACCTTCGCTGTGCTCTTCTTTCTCCACCTTGTGCCCAGCAGACTGAAGCCATCCACCCCTGCCTCCTGGACTTTTTCATGGGGGAAAAGCCTAGCAGCACTTTTGATCTGGTCATCAGAGGGCAGTCAGCATGCAGTGATTTGTCATATTCTTTCTAACTGCCCTTACTCCTTTGAATTATTCCCTGGTTCCCACACTATCCCACTAGAATCCCCTCCACAACATGAAAGGCTTATTTAGCAAGTCAGATATAGTAAGGCATGACTTTATAAATAGAGAGGGGCATGGTTTGGGGACGGTGCAACATGACTCACAAGTCAAACTGCTGGGAAGAACTTATCAGACATTTGCTTTAAATATTCATTTAGCAATACCAAACCCTTCTTACAGTTATACCTCCCATATAAAAACACCCTTCCCATATGCAGGCTGTGTATTTATATTACTTTCTCCAAAACTATTCCAAAGCCACTTACCATTGTGCTGATCAGAGATAAACCAGAGTCAGGAAGAAAAATATCTCCTTGGAGCTTGAGCCTGCCATTGCTTCCAGCACTGCAACTCAGCACTCTTTCCGAGCACTAAGTCAATGGCAGAACAATTATGTCATAAAACATTTTCTCTTTTAATTCTTTTTTTTTCCACCCATGTGTCTTATTTGTCAAAACTACAACTCCTACAGAACACCTGTGGTCCAGACTTGGGCCTTACTGCTCTTCCGTTTTCTTCTATACCCTCATTTGCTCATCTGCTCCTTAGTTCAGACAGATTCTTCCACAGAAAATTGAAAAAAATAGATGTGAATTATGAAATGAGCAATAAAACATCTATAGAACAGGCAACAAATTCAATACATCTTTTACATTCCAATGCCTCAAGCCATGCCAGGTTCTTTACCTACAGCAGCAAAATTAATTACTCATTCTTTCTCCTTCCTGCTTGCTCTTGTGATTTCTTTCATTGCTATGGCTGTTTTATTTAATCTGGGATCTATCATTCCAGCACTTAAAAATTACCTAAATCTGCCTGTTCCCCCAGCTTTGGTGGGGCTGAATCAACTCCAGCATGTTTGCATTGCAGCATAGGTATCTGAGACTGGGTACACGAGCTGAAACTTTGCTGCAGTGCTGAAATAAAGCCAATCTAACATGCACAAATAGTAGAAATGAATACTGAGTGTAATGTCACTACAGCACCCCACAGCCTTCTCCATTACTTCTGTGCTGCAGAACATCCCAGACACCTCCTCTTTACGTGGTTATGCCTCCATCCCACTATTTGTCCTGTCCTTTCCCAAACCCCCCAGCCCAGGCATGAGCCCTTCCCCTGCCATCTGCTGACCTTGCAATATTTTCCATGTTATTCTTTTCTCTCCCCTTTTTATTTTTAAACGGTGATGGGTACTCAGCAGGTGCACTCCCTGGGCTGCCTGCAGTCCTGCTGCAGCCTTGCCATGGGAAGCTGAAACTGGTGAGGAAACCAAGCACCTCCAGTTTGGGCAGAGCTACACCTGGTTTCTGGATTCTGATCAACATTATGTGACAGGAGTTACATCAGCTTTCTGTCAAACTATTGCTTCTTCACACAGGAACTTGTGCAGCAGGAACTAAAAAAATTAAAGCAAAGTGTCAGCAGAAGCTACGTACCTCAAGGATTAATTTATACCCTTTTTAAGTTGACTTTGGAATTTGGCTTCAAGTTCCACTTAATGTCATATTTTGCTGTCTAAGTAGAACCAATCTTCTTTATTAACTTGTCTGGCATTTAACCCATCAAATGTGAATAAAGGAAACATAACACCTTGACCACGCAGTCCTGGGCAGGATGGGCTCCCTTCAGTGGACTAACAAAAATTAAGGAAAGAGAGAATAAATCTCAGAGTAGAAGGTCTAAAACCAATTACCATGTTTCTCTTAAAACATTTATCTCAAGAGAGATTTTTCATATTCTCCCTGAGTTGACTGGTTAAACATTGTAAATCTTCTAAATTTTCTACCTCTACTAGGTTTGAAGAATAATCCTATCACAAACAGCTCTTGAAGGCCAAATATGGAGCCATCACATCCAGAACAAGGACAGAAACTGCTGATGTTTTGGGTTGCTCTTGGGAACAGCTTGGGAGGAAGTGGGAAGTCTTAGATCTCAGCAAGGCAAAGGACTTGCAGGAGGCACATCCAGAGATTCCCAGAACCACCTGTGGCTACTGCAGCCTCCAGCTTGTGGCTGCAATTGGAAAATGTTCGGATTTCAAGACTTTCTCTGCTATTTGTGCCAGGAAACTGGGCTGCATGACTTTCAGAGCTAAATTTAGGATCACAAGTATTCCACAATCCCCAAACACCTTCTATGACATCATCTCAAAACCCTTCATGGGCATTAGCTATTCTTCTTTATCTTCCTTTGAGACAGAAAATAGAAAAGCCACTTTACTGGCAACAAAGAGAGCCTATGAAAGTTGACTTGTTCATGGTCACAGAGGAGAACTGTGATGGAGGTTTGGTATGAGAAAAGAGAAAGAAAACCAACTTTCCAATGTGAACTGCTTGGTTCCTGCAGTCACAGAAACCTGGCCTGTCACCTGCTGCAGTGCTGCTAGGATTAGGTAGGAATAACACCATCACTACTTCAAAATTACTAGGATAAAGGATTTCTGGTTCCTCTTAGTTGATTTTTTTTTTTTTCTGGTGTGGGGGATAAGGTATTCCAGGACAAGAAAACCTTATAGAGAAAATACCCTGCCTTTTCCAAAGTGCCTTAGTCCTCACACACCACTCTGATAAACTTGTGGCAAGAAAGTGGGCGGCTTTACCACCTGGACCTCTTAATTTCCAGGGCAGAATGTAGTGCAGGACAGGCAGCGCTCCCCACGGTGCCCTTTGTGCTTAGCAGGCAGGTATCCCAGTGACACCATTGTTCTTGCTGGCAAACTCAAACCCGTTTAGACTCTTATGCCTCTGTTATTGTAACTATTTGTTGTGATTATTGTTGCTAAAGGGAATTTAAAAGCCTGTCAGAAGCAGATACAGTTGCCCTGGGAAACTTTGTGGGCTTCTTTTGTGTTGCTCTGCTTCAGATCTCCTCCAGCTTGCATGGTCCCGTCCTTCCCTCTGCAGGCAGCCACCGGGAGGTCTGGAAGGGCAGGGACTGTTCTGTCACTGTCTGCTCCCTCCGCACAGCTGGCAGTGCTGTGGTTCTTGCACTGCCCCGGCCTCCAGCCCTTCCCCTCTCTCCGGCTGTCCCCTTCCCAACGCTGACCCATCCAATGCAGCCCAGCTCAGCGCTGGCATAAACAGCAGGGTAAACTCCCTTTGTTTTGCACTCAAATAGATCAGATGGTGTCTGTGTTCAGGAGGTTTGAGGAAGCATGGTGTGAGATAGAGGGTGACTCTCCTGTGGCCACCATCAGTCTGCCCGTGGGAGAACCCTTGTTCCTGCCTGTGTGTGCCAGGCACCAGGGAGCTCTTCCCCTGGGAAAAGAACAGAGCTATGTCCATACAGAGGTCACCTCACACCTGTACCTGAAGCCTAACAGCACTTCTACCTTGGAAAGAGGACAACCCAGCAGAAGTGTGACAAGGTGTGACCTCCACTGCAAGTACAGCCCAGGTCCTTGTGCCTCTGTGAACCAGGCTCAAGGGCTGATGCCTGCTCATGCTGACTTTGGGCTGCTCATCTCTGAGCATGTGTGAGAGTCTTCTTCTGCCCCCTTTTCCCTCCTCCCTTCAGCAGTAGATTTCTCAACTTTAAAGCCTTGTTTACCCTGGAAGAGAGAAGCTGCTGGAAGCCAAGCAGTGAGGGCACAGGGGAGCAGGGAGTGTTTGTTTGGAGTGAGTTATGGGTGTGAGTGATGTGCCAAGGAAGAAAACTGCTTCCAGAGATCTATATATATGCAGCTCCCTGAGGTGGGGTTACACAGAGGCTCATTCCCGGGCTGCCTGTGGCACTCCCTGAACACCAACAGCCAGAACTGCCTCCAAGCTGCAGCTTTATTTTCAGAGTGTGGCCTTGAGCAGCCAAGACAAGATGAGTTTGGCTGTGGTCCCTGTGAGCACAGAGTCACCACAGTGTGGGGGGTTTGCACACTGCTGGCCCCAGCTCTGCACAGAGCAGTGCAGTTTCAAGGCTGACAGGGTGCCCTGGAGGGGGGAAGAAGGAGACAAGAGGGGAAATGAAAGATTTCTCCAACATCTGCTCATCTGCACCACACACAGCACACAGTCCTAGTGGGAGTCAGCAATGCTCCAGCTTTCCCTGCTGCAGAGCAATCTGCAGCTTCTTTATTTTTCAGATCTTGGACAAATGACAAACAGAGTCTCTGCAAGCTGCAAATACAACTACTTTGCAAAGCCTGCAGCCAGAGCCTTTTGGCCCCTCCAAAGCGTTTTCTGGCCATGGGGGTCTGAAGAGGATCCTCAAAGCTGCCTGCAATTCTCAGGAAAATGCACAAGGCTGGAGGATATTTTGAATGGTGCTGTAGCTAAAGCAGCCCACACTGACTGGTCTGTCCCACAAGGGAGCCCTGGACACCAGCACTGCCTGCAGTTATCCACTGGCTGATCAATAGGTTACCATCACCGGTGTGCACTGCTTTTTCCAGCCTCAGGAGATGAGCCATGAAAATCTTTACAACTGTGCAGCTCTTTGCTTTTTCTGTTTTGTTTGTATTTTTTAAGAAAAATGTCTGTTTGGTTCAAAAATAAATAAACAAACAAACCCAAACAAGAAATGTTCCATTCAATTATTTTTTCCTCTGGACGAATGAAATAGAAACAGCACAAAATTTTCCCATAAGATAAAGTTGTTTGAATGTTTAAAGGTCTTCATTTTAATATCCACATTCAGAAATAAAGATTGCCACAGAATTTTTTGCTTAGGAGTTACCTGTGCAAAGTGATGGTAATTTTCAAGTGGCCTCTATTTTGTCCCTTTAGTAAAACACATTGAAAAAATATTACTGGCCAAATGTCAATGGGAGACACACAGTCAACAGAGTAGACAGCAGGGCTGCACTGATGTCAGGTCTGAGGGGGTGTTCAGGACCTCTCAGCAAAGCCAAGCCCAGTAAATACTGAGTCTCAAAGTGCTTTTTGTTTCTGCAGTTTTGGAACCCAAATGTTCCAGTTGTTGGAGTGCCAGTTCCCTTTGCACAAAGCCATCACCTTTGTGGGAGGGTAGCCCATCCCTGGGCCACATTCTGCTCTCTGTGCAAATGCAGATTTCCACTTTAGCAAAATCTGTATCAAGTGTGTTCATTTTCTCCAGGATTTCCTTTGCTCCTTTGTTCAGAGGCTTCCTTAAGTGTTTCACTCCGAGCCCGGGTTTTCCCTTAGCTCCTTACATGATTGAGGGAATGGCCCTGGCATCTGCAGATCTGGGGGAAGCTTGCATCAAAACCCAGTCATGACTGTCCCTCCCAAGCTCATCTAAACAGCCTTACACATTTTTTGTCCTTTCAAGAACTGCTCTTTTGAGATTTTCCATCCCTTGGTGATATTTGGAGCCAAGGGAGATTCTTGTGTTGCCCATTGGATGCAGACTTAAGTTATGGAGGGGTGTCCAGCGCTGGTCCAGCCCTGGATCCAGGTGGCTGTGGGGCACGCAGTGAGCTGCAAGCCCAGAGGGTGTTTTTGCTGCAGACAAGATCCATTCCCCTTTGTTACCCTCCCTCCCACAGTGGGTGAGTGTCCTGCATCCTGCCTTCTATCCCCTTTTACTCTTCCAATGCCCCACTTATCCCTTTGTCTTTCTCAAAACAGAAGATGCTGGTCTTGGGGATCCCTTGGGTCCTGGGGATCCTTTGCCTACTGCCAACAGCACTTTTAGAGGTGCAGGAAGGGTAATGAAATTATTGAGGGCTGCCTAAAAAAGACCAAACCCGGAGCATTGTGCACAAGCAAAATTTTCCAGAACACCTTTCCAACAATGGAAGCTATATGAAAATGCAACTCACCTGTTTCCAAACAATCTCTGTCTTCAATTGCAAAAAATATTAAGGAAAACTCCAAGCCCAAATAAAAGGCTGGTTTCAGAATAAAGAAAGTGTTAAAGTGTTAAATGAAAACCGGTACAAGGTGGTTTCATAGGCTTAAGAATCATGGCATACCTTTTCACTGATTAAGCAACAAAAACAACAAATCAGTCTTTTTGTTTTTTCAGCTGTAAGAATGCACTTCAAGGCATTTATCTTTAACTGGATGAAACTGGCACGGAGGCTGTTGGGAACACCTGATGCTGTGGGTTAGAGTGAGACCAAATGCTGCTGTTAGAGGCCGCAGACAATGACATGCCAGGGGCTGCATCAGCCTCTCCGTGCAAGGCAGTGCCTGTGCAACACCCTGGCTGCTGAAGGACTCACCTCTGCCCACAGCTGTGCTCATCAGGGGTCCTAAACCCAGGTTTGGCTCTGCAAAATACTGATCTTCATTCAGAAGGAGTAAGCATCTCCTGATCTCTTTGATTTTGATCAGGCTGGAGAAAAGTGGTTGGCTCAGCATCACTCCCCTTTCAAAAATCAGACTGTTCCATTGTGAGTTTAGGACCATAAATTAATATAACAGGTGAAAAAGTGGAGTCTGTGAATGCTGTCTAATGCATGAGGCTACTATTCTAAGCTGATTTTATCTGTGCTTCTAAAACAGATAAATAAGAGAAGCGGGTCCTAAAATCCATCTCATAACACCACCTAAGCCACAACTGAACCTGAGATCAGGGGTCAAGTACTGAGCCCTTAATGTTAAGTGCCTCCCAAAATCCCGGCAGGGAGCTGACAGATGGGATATGTGCCACTGTACAAATGGCAACAAAAGTTTGTTTGTTTTTTGAGATGAATTTCCAGTCCATCTCCAGGCACTGAGAGCCCTCAGGGCTGCCCAGTGGCCCTCCCTGCCCTCAGATTCCAGGGGAGGACCAGGACAGCTCCTCCCACAGGCTTTGGGATAGTGCTAAACGAAAAAGTGAACTCGTGTATGGATATCACTTTAATGCAAGTAAAACCAGCCAAAATGATAAACAAATATATCCTTAGCATAGCCCCAGCAGAGCAAAAAAATTTCTGGGCTGGAAGTTTATCTGAAACTCTTTTTTTTCCCTAGTGCTGCCATCTCCCACAACAAAAGAACATCCAAAAATTCAGGTAGTGCTTTCATGACAGGGTCTTGCTCTCCAGGAGTTGTCCTCTTTCAAAGGTTGATGGCTCCTGCACATGACCCAGGAACATGTGCCAAGCCTGTCGGGCCTTTAGGATGGCTCCCAGAGGGAGTAGAGCTCCCAGAGGGAACACCTGGGGTGTGTCTGTGTGTGTGTGTGAATGCTGAAAATAAAGGGGTGTCCCGGAGCTCCCTCACCCCCAGTAAGAGAGAAATGAGACAGGCCAGGAGCATCTTTCCCTCCTCCCTTTCTGCTCTGCCTCCTCATCGGCAAACAGGGCAGGCAAACGCCCTGGCAAGGGGAAGTCCCTGGGATTTTCCTTCGGGCTCCTGGGGAGTTCCTGAGTACGGGATGTGATCCCGGGAAGGGGTGGCTCAAGGGGGCAGAGGAGGGGGTGGTCCCTTCTCGGGCAGCTCCTCGTACGTGACCACTGGCAAGGGCAAGCGTGTCAGGCAGGGTGAGGAAGTGGCCCTGGCTGCCCTCAGCCCCCCAGGGACAACACGATGGCAGGTGGGTTTCCCATAAGTGGAGTGGAAAGCTCTTTATTTAACCTGCACCCGCCACCTGCCCTCAGCCCCAGCCTTGCCTTCCTCGGGAGCATGCCAGGGCTACTTTTTTGGCAGGCTGAGCCAAAAGAAATATTTTGCAAGCAAAGGCTCCTGGTAACCCTTTCCAGACTGGGACAGGCACGCTGCAGTGTCAAGGCACCTCCCTTGCAGCAGCAGCTTGATGCAACACTGCCCTCAGTGCAGCGAGCAGACTGCACCCCGAGGGAGTCACAGAGCTGGCTCCTGCGACAGGCTGGGGTCCTGTCCCCTCCCCAGTCCCACTCCTGTCTGGGGACTTCAGCCCCACCGCCCACTGCCCTCACACTGCGCCCACAAGTGATGGAAGAGAACGAGCAAATGACGACAAACAACAGCGTTAGGGGTGTGACAGAATGACTGATGATTTAATGCTTCTTGAAGTTTTTTGTTTCCTTCCACAGGGCATTGGTTTTAAAAACAAACAAAACGAGATAAAATAAATTAATTTATGTACACTTTACATACACTGTGTCACATGGAGCTTTGCAGCAACAGTAACCAGAAATTGTTACAAAATAGAAAGTTGCATGGCTGTTGCAGGCCCTCGGCTGCCTGCAACCTTGAAGGTTGTCATCCTGAGCGTGGTTGGCAAAGTGATCAATGTAAACAAGTTTAGAAGCATTTACGGTGGACAATGGATGGGCCAGCTTCATCGTATTCCTGCTTTGTGATCCACATCTGCTGGAAGGTGGACAGGGAGGCCAGGATGGAGCCACCGATCCAGACAGAGTACTTACGCTCGGGTGGGGCGATGATCTGGAAAACACCAAGAGAGCTGAGATGAGCAAACAGGGCTCTGCTGCGGGGGGCAGGCACGGGGCTGTGCACAGCCCCAGGCAGGGCAGCACGGGAAGGCTGCTGCCAGGACCTTCGTGCTCCAGCCTTACCTTGATCTTCATCGTGCTGGGGGCCAGGGCTGTGATCTCCTTTTGCATACGGTCAGCAATACCTGGGTACATGGTGGTACCCCCGGACATCACCGTGTTGGCGTACAGGTCCTTCCTGATGTCAATGTCACACTTCATGATGCTGTTGTAGGTGGTCTCATGGATACCTGCAGACTCCATACCTGGGGGCAGCAGGGGCAAACAGGCAGGCACAAGTTAAGTGCAAGAGCTCTACATGGTGACTCCAGAGAGAGGGGAGAGCTGCCAAAGGAAGAGGGAGGGAGGGGGGCACACACCAATGAAGGAAGGCTGGAAGAGGGTTTCAGGGCAGCGGAAACGCTCATTGCCGATGGTGATGACCTGCCCGTCAGGCAGCTCGTAGCTCTTTTCCAGGGAGGAGGAAGAGGCAGCAGTGGCCATCTCGTTCTCAAAGTCCAGAGCCACATAGCACAGCTTCTCCTTGATGTCACGGACAATCTCACGTTCAGCTGTGGGGGGGAAGCAAAGGCGTCAGTGTTCGCAGAGGAGGAACAGGGAGCACTTGCACTGCCTCCAAAGATCTGCTGGGACTCCAGACCCACAGCCACACATAAGGTCCCGCCAGGGACTCTTTTTGGAACTTTCACCGGGGTGAGAGCATCTTTTGAAGTGCGAGGGTTGGAAACAAGAGGGAACTTTTTTGGAGAAGGGAACGGTGCTTACCTGTGGTGACAAAGGAATAGCCACGCTCAGTCAGGATCTTCATCAGGTAGTCTGTGAGGTCCCGGCCGGCCAGATCCAAGCGCATGATGGCATGGGGAAGGGCATACCCTTCATAGATGGGGACATTGTGTGTCACACCATCCCCGGAGTCCAGCACAATACCTGGGGAGACAAGAAGCAGCCGTCTGAGAGATGTGGCCCACAGAGGGTCCTGCCCTGGGGGGCAGAGCACTTGTCAGTTGTAGAAGATCAGTCCTGGGTGAGCTTGCCTGGGGAGGAGGGGCCGGCAGGGCTTTGCACTCACCAGTGGTACGGCCAGAGGCGTACAGGGACAGCACAGCCTGGATGGCCACATACATGGCAGGGACGTTGAAGGTCTCAAACATGATTTGGGTCATCTTTTCACGGTTGGCTTTGGGGTTAAGGGGGGCCTCAGTGAGCAGAGTGGGGTGCTCCTCTGGGGCCACACGCAGCTCATTGTAGAAGGTGTGGTGCCAGATCTTCTCCATATCGTCCCAGTTTGTGATGATGCCGTGTTCAATGGGGTACTTCAGGGTCAGGATACCTCTCTTGCTCTGGGCTTCATCTCCTACGTAGGAGTCCTTCTGACCCATACCCACCATGACGCCCTGCAGGGGAGGAAAGCGGGGGCTCAGCAACCTCTCCACGGGCAGCAGCACGGGGCTCCCCAGCAAGACAGGGGGATGCGGAGGGCTGGAAGGCAGCAGGGATCCGCAACCACGACTGAGGCAGGGCGTGCGGGGAGGCTCGGAGGGGGAGCGCGCCGTACCTGATGGCGGGGGCGGCCAACGATGGAGGGGAACACGGCCCTGGGGGCATCGTCCCCGGCGAAGCCAGCCTTCACCAGGCCGGAGCCGTTGTCGCACACGAGCGCGGTGGTCTCGTCCTCGTCACACATGGTCTCGGCTGTGTCTGCGGGGGCACAGGGCACGGGGCTGAGCCTCACGGCCGGCGGGCAGCCGCGGGCGGGGGCTGCGGGGCCGGGGCTTACCTGGGCTGGCTGCGGGCTCCGCGCTTCGGGCAGAGAGAGAGGCTCACGCTCCTCGCCGGGTCACTCGTGGCCGCCGCGGCCGCAGCCGAGCCTTTTATCACGGCGGGCGGCGGCAGCGACCGGCCCCCAGGAATGCGGCCCCGGCCGTCCCCATATTTGGGCGTCGGGCCCGGCGCGGCCCCGGCCCGGCGGTGCCCAAAGAAGGCGCTCCTGGCCCCGGCCCAGGTGAGCTGGGCCCGGCCGTATAAGGCGCGTCTGCCGAGCCCCCCCCGCCACCGCCCGCAGCCGGGGCCGAAATAATCCCCCGGCACCACCGGCCCCGTTAAGGGCAAAGCAGGTGGGGGCGGCCGGGAGCCCCGCGGGGCTCGGCGGGGCAGGAGGCGAGCGGCATCGGCTCCGCGGCCACCACGTGCCGGGGCTCGGGGCTGCGAAGGGAAACGCTTCTCTCCCGGGTCTTTGCCGTAGCTATAGGTGAGCCCAGGGGCAGAGAGGGAATTGGGAGAGAAGAAGTGACGAGGTAGATCCCGGGTTTGCAGGGCACACCGCGACAGACCATGCAAAACCCACAAGTTTGCACATCAAGTTAAGCCGTGCATCGTTTCCTTGCTGTGATTTAAAAATGGAAAATAAATGCATGGGATAACATCTGTCAGACAAATGCCTGAAGAGAAGCCCGGTAAAGGATTAATCCTGGTCTGATCCCAGAAGCCTGACGTAGTCGTGAATGCTGGTGCCATTACGAGTGCCCATTGCTGGCCACTGAGCTCGGCCAGGCAACACGGGAACCCTTCAGCTATCCCTGTGGCTCACCCTTTCCAAAAGGAGTTTGGTCTCACAGGCAAATCATCTCTGACGAGCTGAGGGTACTATGCAAGTGAAAAGAACAGTTCATCTCCTTCAGCTATGGGTATTTGAGCAGAGATTCCATGTGGGACACTTGGAAGATTTTACAGATACTGGGTTTCCAATGGAAAGAAGAGGCAGTAATGCAAGCAGATTTGCATTTGCAGATGCAAGTCAACCTTCAAGGTCTCTGAAGGGACAATTGGTCAAGCGTAAATCCTTTGAAAATTTAGGGAGTCAGGCAAGAAGGAAGAGGAATAGTAGGCTAGAAGCACTGTGCTGTGAGGAGTCTCCTGCGAGTGAAGGTATTTCTGCAGGTGATTTCCTCCACTGCAAGGCAGAGCAGACAACTCAACAGAGAAGCAGATTTTTCTTCTCTGTTTAACTTCTGCATCCTCCAGGTTGGCAGCATTCCTCTTTACCTCTGGCAGCCATCTAATTCCTTCTGCTACAGATTTTGAATTCCCATCAAGTTATTGTATTAAAATGTGCGTCTCTCTCGCCCTGTTCCTCAACTTGTATTATTCTTCAGTTCTGTCATCAACAACTGGCAGTACAAAAATCGGAAGCCTGAAAGCACTAAAGGCATCACAGCCACAAAATCTGTTTACAGAAGTGTAGTGCTTCATTGTGGTTTCCAAAATACGGTCGGTTGTGTTGAATCAGAAATCAAGTAACAGAAACCCTAACGTCGCTGAAAGATAAACATCCTTAATCCTGCAATGAAACATGATGCAAGCATAAACCCACTCTATCCCTTCTGTTCTCTGTTATTTTTTCTCTGCTCCAATCTAGTTTACAGCAAAGTGCCTAAATGGCAATGTTAAAGTCTCCCACTTCTGAGTATAATATCATTTTCTGCAGGTAGATCTGATGTTTATCTGTATTCATTAAATGAATGTGTTTTTTGTCTTAAGTCAGAAAGCAGTTGGAATTAGTTTCCAGTACAGGGCACAAAGAACTCACTATCCATCACGCATAGCTTCTGAAATTGATCACAAATGACAACTGATAAATTTCCCTGCTGCTCCAGTGACAACAAAGGATGAAAATGTGTACCTCCCATACTTTGTGTGCTCTTTATTACTGAGAAAAGAACTATTTAAGAACCAACATATATCCTTATGCAAGAGGAGCTATCTACCCCCTTTAGGCAGTTTTAACCCTCATCTTTTTGTCACAAGTTTGTTTTTGTTACGCTTAGAAACAACCTAGAGCTGTGGCATTTGCCACCTTCCATATGCAGTGGTAAATGAAGGCATCCTCCTGGAGCAGTAATCTGAGACAGGAGCTCTGCACCAGCACAGCTTATTACATAATGAAGCAGAGGACAGAGAGAAGGAACAGCCCTGAATCCCAGACTCTTCAAACCTTCCAACAGAATAGAGAATCAGTTCAACATTACTAGTACAAGAACATTAAACATCTGTTTAGACATGGGAGTTATTTTAATGAGGCTTTGTTTAAGTAAACTCATTGCAAGTAGCCTTCTGTTCTGGCAATAGTCAGATGGAAAGCTGTTGTATAAATGCCAAGTGCCTCCCAACCCAGCAGCAGAGTAAAACAGCTGAAAACCCTACACAGCTCATCCTTTCCCAAAAACCTGGAGAATGCTTTCATATCAGCCATGATAAACATGACCCAGCAGCGAAGCCAGGCACCTTGAAACAATGGATAAGGGTGATCAGAACCCCTTGCACCTGGAGCAAGCTTTCCAGGGCTTGTCCTGCCACTCCTTACAGAATACAGAGATCTGGCCAACAGTCTAGGAAGATATGAGATATCCCCAAGGTGATTTATGGTGGATAGTCAGTTAAAGAGATTCCTCTTCAAGCAAAATTTAAGAGCCTAGAAAAGTATATCACGGCAGGGGCAAGGAACCATTAATTCCATTTGTCCCTTTCTCCTGTTGAGTTTATCGATATGAAACCACCCTCAAAGTGACATTCAGGCAGACACGTGGAATTCTTCCAAGGCTTTAAACGAGTGACTCCTTTGAAGCTGGAGTGCCCAGGAGTTACACTCACACTTCTCAGCCATGTAAGACTGCAGAAGAGCAAGGTTTGCTCTTCTTAGAAGATGACTGCTAGTGCATTTCTTTCCCATATTAGTTTGAACCTCTACTACATAAATCTATTCTTCCAAACATGTTCAGACTCTCAGCCCAGCTTACTGTATTAGTACAGGGAGGAGAGGAAGCCATGGAAGGGGAGCTGTGCTTTTAAAACTAGAAACTGGACTCTCTTCAACCAATTTAACTTCTGACCTTCTCAGCTGTTAGATCAAGTTGTTGCAGCAGGCATGGAGCCAGACAAGTAAAACATAAGGGCGTGCAAGTTGCTCTGCAGTCAGCTTCTGGCTCTTGAGCTACATGCAAAAGAAAGGTCCAACACATCAGGCTGGAGTAACTTTATTGAAAGACTAAATTCTGCTGTTAATCAGAAAAACTGAGAAATTGATTTTTTAAATTATTATTCCCATGTCAGAGATAACTAATTGGGGCAGTGAGGATAAAAAGGAAAAAAGGAAATTAGTAGTGCCTACTAGTAGAGACCAAGGCATGGGAGTAAGGAAGATCATGCTGTACTCCCACACTTTCATAACTGCTTTCGAGGATTCTTCTGAGCCTAGGCACAGACAGTTGCTGTGAATGACTGCATGGTGAGCTGCTAATCCCATTTTACACGTATGCTAGAAATAGCTTAAAGGGAAGTTAAATGGATACAGTACTAAAATGTTTGGGAAAAGTTTAATTTAACAGATATGAACTGCTGGACCAAAAGCCTTTGAATGGGAACTGTGCTTTATTCCTTTCTGTCACAGGGAAGCTGACCAATCAGTGACAAGCCAGTTAGCCTTTTTGTGCAAATAACCCTTAATTGCAAAACTGAAATTACCTAGTTTCTATAGCAAAAAGTGTTGTACAAAGAAAGAGTGGAGTTATCTGACAGAATAACCTGTTGTTTCTTAAGTAATGTAACACAATCACCCTGCATCAATGTGCTCAGTATTTCCTCTGAACTGAAATCACAGCCCCAGTGGTGACAACACAAGTTTCCCACCCTCTGTAGTGGGTCCCTGTGTTTCACCCTGTGTGTCTGAGTATCTTTCAGTCTCAGGCAGGACATGCTCTAATCAAGACAACAGAACAAATGAGCAAGTTTATGAAAGGCACAGAAAATGAAAACTTTATTTTTACTTGGTCTGAAAACATAACTCTGCGTCCCCTGACCAAAGCATCAATGTCTATACATTTAAGACCAAGTATGTTACTCTTACAGACGTTATCACAAAGTTTTAGCAAAAAACCAAACAGAATAAAAAAGTAAACATGAATTCAACAGTTCTTTAGAAAAAGTATTTAAAAAGCCCAGTGAGAATCATGCCTGTCCCTGAACATAGAGTTCATAGTTTGCTTTTAACACAAATTCAAAGTAAGCGTTGTGTTTCAAGTTGCCAAGTTCATTTGCTTGAAGCAAGTCCTTCACCTCTGGCAAATACTCACTTAACTGAACTCCTACAAAACAAAACCATTTATTACAACACTGATAAAAGTACTTTGCATTAGCAGTTAATATAAATTTTAAGTAAACACATGTGCTAGGCTCACAGCTGAATTACTCTTCTGGAATTGGGAAATTCTGATTCTATTATACACGTCAAGAAATACATTAAATCTTAAATAGCCTGTAAAACAGAATTAATTTTTTTAAATCCAGACTTCAGTAATTTAATGATTAAACCAAAAATCCAATTCTTTACATAACACTCCACCAAAATAAAAATAAGTAATAAATAAAAGAAAAAGAAAGCTCAAACAATATATATTAGTTGCAACAGTTTCAGCATAGGGTGTGCAAGTATTACAAATGCAAGGAAATTGAGAGGATTGAACACAGAGAACTGGAACTGTTCTGAAGATCTTAAGTTTTGTCTTCTTCACATGTAGCCTTATGTGTTCTGCAAGAAGTTCCTATGCAGTAATATCTACAACAAGCTTTGACTCTTAGTTCCTTCCCTTCTCTCCCTTCCTCCTCCAGCTGTAAATTCCATGGCCATTATTTCCCACAATCAGCTTTAAGTGAAGAATGGGAGGTGTTTTTTTGGTTTTTTTTTTGTTTTGGCTTTTGGAGAGGGAAAACAAAAGCAAAAAAAAATTTGGCTAAAAAAGAGTAAGTTCTACTGAGCGACAGTCAGTTATTATCCTGTATCTTACAGAAGAGACATATTTATCTCCAGGAGACCCACTTTACTGTACAGCAAGCAACTGCTAAAAATCTGTTGAGTGCCCCATTGAGCAAGTAACTTCAAGATACCAAGATTATAACCAATATATCTGCTCATCTCTTATCCCCCTGAACAGTTTACAGAGATATAATTAGCTGCAGATGATTTTAACTGCCTAGTGGAATTAATGTTTTATTACTCCAAGAATTTAATAATGCTACTTGTTACACTTCTAGTGTTGATTTTAAACAGCTTTTGAAACAACAATTTCAAGATATTCAATTATATTCAAGTACACTTTACCTTCTTTCAATAGCTTTTGTAGTATTTTCACAAATATACTGTCTTTAGATGCTTCAATTGGATCATCTCTACCATCTGAATAGGACCATCTGCAAGACAAAGAATAATTTTGGGAAAGAATTACAAAGACAAAATAATAGGAAAACTAATAAAGAAAAAAACCCCACAGGAAAATTAGATGAATTATCAAAGGTGATTAATACATGTCCATACGGAAGCATTGTGCTTGGTTATAGCTCGAGGCAAGAGGTTTTTTCCTACCTTGTGTTAATTAGTCTTTATTCCAAGAGTAAAACTGGAATGAAACTGCACTACTATAATGTAGTCTAGTTAGAAGGAGAATAGAAATGTTTCCCATCATTTAAACCATTAAAAATCCCAATCTAATAATATTATTTCTTTGATATAATAAAATTATTATCCATTGAGATAAGAACTACCTATTCTCATTAATTATATTTTAGCAATGAGGTGATGAATGCATAGATTTATATTTTTTTTTTTTAGAATAAAGCAAGAGAAGCAATTCCCCAATGTAAAAAAAGCATCAAAACAAAAATCAAACATTGACAAAAGAAATAGGGAAAAAATTTGCAAAATCTAAGTTCCAGGTCTGTAACAACACACACAGTGACTAAACAAATAGTTTATCTACTTTGTTATTAAACGTGGAGACTTATAAATACCAGCCTCATCTGTGATACAAAAAAAACCTCAAAGAGATTTTTCTAAGAGGAGGACTGTTTTAAATGACAATTTTTCATGCTTGCAGAGCTTTGTATGTATCAGTTTAAAGTCAATACCAACCTAAATTGTTTTGCTGTGGTTCTAAACTTTCAGTTGTTAAAATTTCCTGTTCCATGTGCTAAGCTGTCAGGCAAAACTGGATCTCATATCACTCCCTAAACTACCATAGTGTGGGACATGCTTGTAACAGATCTGGACCTGGTTCCAGAAGCTACTATTGACAAATCCTCCATACTTCACTGGTTTTACCCTGGATGTCCCTTCAGCTCCTAAATGTCTAGGATTACATCTTTAATTCCACTGGGAAGAATGCGATGAAAGGAGGGAGGGAAGGGGGATTTTCTCCCCTTGGGAGGGAAGGGGGATTTTCTGCTCTTGGGCACAGAGGAGGATAGTGAGGACACCAGCAGTGCATGAGGAGCACACTCAGCAAGGCTCTCCATCCTACCCAAGAACTTTACCACCATTTGCAGCCCTCAAGTTAGAAACCACAGCCCATCCTTAAAAGTAGGTACTGCCACAGCTCGAATGTTTACTTTTGTACACAGATGAAAGTCTACACCACCTCTCTGTAAGCTTTCATGTGCCTTGCTGGACTGGAATTTCAGCTGGGACATCAAGTTTTCTACCCACGATTCAGTGTAAAGTCTGCATCTCAAATTGCCCCTGGTTAGCTGCCAAAGTGGCCAAAATCTTGTCAGCATTTTATGTGTTGGAACTGTTAAAACACCACATTCAAAATTCCATGCTTGTCCAGGGTAGATAGATCATAAACCAATAACTGGACTGGTGCAATGCAGGAGTTCTGAATTCTTCTGTCTTTAAAATAACAGGAAGGGAAAACACTTGGAACAGTGTGAACCTCCTTCTGCTTAGTATTTGTGTTATATGGAGACATAACTTAGTCATGCAATTAGAAATTATTTCCTAGGCATCACTGCCCTTTGGAATCTATCTGATGCATAAGTGTGAATCCAAATGCTGCTCATTTCCATTTCAATCACGAATGGCACAGTGCATTTGGAATGTATTCTCTCCTCATCTTTTCTTCTTTAGGTCCCTCTTGGAACATGAGAGGGATGTTAGGAAAGATGGGAGTTAGGAAAGTTAGAATGGAAAGGGAGGAAAAGCCATTTGTGTTATTTAACCTGGAGAGAACAGTACCACTGTTTGATGAGAAAATTCTTGTGACCAACTGGATTCTACCTGTATTTGGTTTTGATTTGTTTCTTGTTCTCAAGAGTGGCTCTTCTAAGCACTAGGCTTTGATCTCTTACAGCCAAGAATGCAGTTTTAACTCAAAAAGGTAAGGAAATTTCCAATGTGTGGTTCAATGGCAAAACCCAAGTGAAATAAAAGCTTGCAGAAGTGACCTCTGTCTATGTTATCTTATTAAAAGGCTTCTATTTGAGATGCTTC
>VZTB01017134.1:99500-130518 GCA_013397245.1 Thryothorus ludovicianus | reverse complement strand
TCAGCATTGGTCACTTCTTTCACCTCAGGAAAGGGCTCAAGAACAAAAGCTGCATGGGTTCATTTCTGTGTCAGGTGCCAGGACTGCGTAACAGATTTCCAGTGAGATAAACCAACAAAGTACTGCAGATTTTTTTGCTGGGGTTTCACTTTACAAGTAAGAATCCATGTTCTGATTAGAGACATTATACTTTACTAACCTTATCCTACAAAACTAAATATTTTTGGTGAATAAGAGAATATTACACTAAAATATAATTCTGGAAAAACTGCCACAGTAACTTACATTTACACTTACCCATCTCTTTGGAGAGCCTTACAGAGAATTTTAAGTTTAAGATCATTTACATCCACTTCTTCTTCCTTCAATTCACATAAGGAGAAAAGACAGGCGTATTAAAATCTTAGTTTTTTAACAAAGAAATAAGCATTCTGTCACACAGATTGCACCAATGAATTAGATTCTTCAAACATCCAATATAATTTTTTACATATGCTGTTTAAACAGAGGATCTCATTGGACTGTTGAAACACCACTGTTTGTTCCCATTTGAAATCATGGATCCAGACTTTCTACATCACCACTCAACTGCTGAAGACCAATTAACACAATTTGTAAAAGGGTACATTTTAAGATATCAATTTGTAAAAAGTATTTTAGGTAAATTTTATTTTACCATGTGCTAAATGATGACTGGAGTCAAAGCTCTTTTTTCAGTATGGCCAAGCTAACTAACATGCATTAGCATCCACATTAGGATATATGTTTTATGAATACATTAGTAAATGTTTTCAAAGATGTACATTTGATTTGAAAAGAGCAGTTTCTTCATTGCACAGGAACCACCACCTCTGATTTGTGCTAAATGGTTCTACACAAATTGTTAGAAACGTTAATATCTGTGGGAAAAAAATTTGAACTTTCATGGGTTTAGAGTAACATTTATTTTATTGACATGACAAAAAAATACAGGCGTAAAAAAAACCCAGATGGCAAATCTGTGGTTCAAAGCTATTTACATTAGAAAGTGGTGATTATCCCACATTACCTCATGACAGTGAAACTGTTAAGAGAGAAGACCTAAGAACTAAACTACCAAAAACAGGTGTTCTTTGTCCTCCTTGGAGACAGTCTGTAGGGAAGCAAGGTTCTAAAAAGAAACTATAGACTATAAAGGGGAAGTGAAGATGAAGAGTGTAATTTTTCTTAAATTATCTAAACCACATTTGGCATTATGTCTCCAGAGACTTAAAAAAAACCTGAAAGAACACATTAGGGGTTGCTTTAAATAACATACACTAAGCTAAGATGTTCATTAATTACAGGTGCACAACCCTAGCAGCAGCAATAATAACAATAATAGTAATAATAATTGGTTAGTAGTAATAATTGGTTAGAAATACTTCAAAAAGTTTTTCTACCTCATCAATATATTCCAGCAGATCAAGTGCTTTCTTGAAGTCGTATTCATTGGCTCTTCTGTTCTCATCACATATGAACATCTATGAAATCAGAGATTAACATGGAGAATTATTTTTAGCCTACAAACTAATGCAACCGGGATCAGGGACAACCCACTGTGGGAAGACCACCACATATTTTCTACTGACATGACCTTCTCATGAAAATATGTCTTGATTCAACTGCTGGTATTTTTATAGTAAGGAATATACTTAAGGTTTTAGAGCAGCATTCCACCTACGTGACAATGGTCTGTGGACAAATGATACTGGATACAAGGCTGCTGGGTTTCAAATTTAAGTGCCATTTAAGGCTGTAACATTCCTGGACTCCTGTAGCCAGAGCTCAGCTCCACAAATAAGCTCTCCGAATTATTTTGGTAATTAAGCTCAAAGCAGTACTTCAGCACATGTGCTGCCTCTTTCACCCCTTAAAAAACAACAAGTTCCCCTCAGTATTTCATATTCCTCAATTATAAATTAGTACTTCAAAGAAAAATTAATGTTAACACTCTTTTAATTTACACTTTGAGAGTTTAATTTTTGCATTGCAAGTAGCAAGTATTAACATTGGTTTGACCACTAAGAGAGAATTCAGAAGGAAAAGAGTTGTGGTGCCAGCACTTGCCAAGTCCTGACTGACACTTCCCACCCATCCCTAATCCCCCAGATAGCCTCACTTAAAGACACAAATAAGGACTTCACAATCTGCTATTAGCACAGTTCTAAGAAAATGACAAGAATGTAAACAAGCATTCTTTTTTACACGCTAGCTTTTGATTTTCCATAGGATTACCAAAAAGATACAGAAAAATTGACACCCAGATATAAGTGACTTCTTTCACAATGTATTGCTGTTATTTTTGGAGTATTTTTTGTGTGCATCACTGGATGGTAAAAAAATCTGGCAAACAAGGCAGAATCAGTAAGGCTACAGGTTCCTGGCTGATACCAGAAAAGAGTGTGAAAAAGGAGTCAGCACTATTACTTATCCCAGTACAGGAACAGTTTGAATTTTTGTTGCATTATGGGTTGGATTTTTGTAAAAGAAAACAAAATTAGAAAGACTTCTAGTGTCTCTTTGCAACAGGTGACCAAAAGCCTCTTCCTGCTTCTAGTACTTCCTTTTTGTATCTTGCAGCATCCTTCTCCTCTAAGGTAGAATTTTTTGTTCTACCTACCAAGTTCTGCCCTACCAAGAATGTATCACTTCCAAAAATTGGTTTAGACCAGTAAATCAACTTCTGGCACTGATCTGATTTGCTTTTTGTCGTTACAGCACTCCAAAACATCCACTCAACAGAAAAAACTAGGACTGAACTCATTATTCTGATGTTTGCAGGTAGAAACAAAGCAAAGTTAAACTAATTCATACATCAGATCTTTAGGTGCTTAGCAAGTAATATAAGGGATAAAAGCTGCTGTGACCTTCTCATTTATTTTATCACAAAGGGGCAAAAAACATACTGGATGTTTACCTTTGCAATGAATAAAACATGAGACACTTACATCAATGAGCTGAGATGCAGACAGCACTGGCATATCGTTGAGGTTCAACTGTTTCTCTGCCAGGAGTTGTTCAGGAAGTGTCTCCTGATGTAACAAAAAGCGCTCCTGCTCTGATATTTCTTGTAGTCATTTAAGGAAATGAATGTTTCATATTATTAAAATCCAATAATAAATTTTGTGACACAACAATAACTGTCAAGTCATAATATTATTCAAGCCTCCAAGTGTTTGTTATGAAGCATCCTATTTGGACTCTCACCCATGTTCCCAAAGCACAGAAATACTTCCACTTCAATACTGCCACCCCAGGGAACTAGTTCTTATTTTCCACTCATGTTCCCAGTATAATGAAAACGCATAATTCTATTTTTGCCCCAAAACTTCAAAATTAATACAGAGGATTGGATGGAAGCTGTTGCAGTGTGCAGGAAAATGAGTTGGTTGCAACTTTAAGGAGCTGTGCCATGGATATGTTTCATCTCATGAATTATTCAATTTTTGACTGTTTCATACTTGCCAGTATGAGCTGCTTTAGGAGAAACTTGCTAGTCTAAAACATTCAAAATGGAATAATACCAACCACACTATACGAACCCTGCCCTTCCCACCAACTTCCACAACATGTTAGAATAGGGAAAATAATTCTGTGGAGCATTTTATCTATTTAGAGGAATAAGCAAATTGTAGCAGAAATAATTAGTCTTTCTTTAGCAACAGGAAAGTGATACTCAAAGAGTTTAAGTTTTAAAAACTACATCAGGTGCCACACAGAAATATGTAGCAGAATGAAGTTCAGAACAAATTTTGAGAGTCCTCTAGTCCATTGAAATAAAGCTTTATCTCATTTGTCATTTTTAAATTTTCCCATTTAAAGGTGAGATTCTTCACATCAGCATAGGCATTTTCACAGTGATAAACAAATTTAAACTTCAATATTTCATGCAATGCTATACTACTTAAAAGGCAGATAATACATTATTATTGTGAGCTAAAAATAATTTTTGAAGCCTACTTTGTTAGCCTAATTATTACCAGGCTTTTTCAATAGGATTTAAGAACTATTCATTACACAGATGGATAAATATGCAGATAAACCAAAGTAAGCTTGAGCAGCAACCCCGAGTCATATTCCAAAGCTCCCCCCTGGTGGCCAGAATCCTTTAACCAGTAGTGCAAAACTGCTTTTTCTCAAACTCACAGCCACATGTGCTGCACAAACAGTATTTTCCAAAGGGATAGGAATGGCAGAGCAGTGGAACCACTGCATTTGGTAATAAAGCAGGATGGATATTTGTACTTTTCCTGTTCACACAATTTCAGAGAGAGTACAATGAAACCCTGTCATAGTACCATTCCTAGAGACAGAGAGCAAAACCCTGAGAAAGCACTTCTTGATCACTACTCTATATATCTGCAATTGCATTACTGCACTACAACACAGTTACAGGATTTCTTTGTACAGCCTAAGAGCCTCAGGACTTGAGAAAAATTCAAAAGCAAAAGTCATTATAAATGGGCTCTAAAAAATTCATTGATTTTTATCTTGCCTCTGAAATATAAAATGCAGATTCAATTATGTACATTCAGTGTGAATGTTTGACAACCTTCAGCTATTTCTCCAGGTGCAGCTTTTTATTTTTGCCAATATTTTACATGATAGTAGAAAAAGTGGAAAGGTACAGATTTGCCATGCACATAGTCCTAACTCACATGTGAAAGTGAATATTGAGGTTAGTGCCTCACGCTGTCTTCCTTGTGCTTCCCAAAATGACCAAAATCATCAGCCCATTTTTCCTTACCACATTAAATCAGCACCTCAACATAAAAAAAATCAACAATCTCCAAAACTGAGTAATTTAATTAGTCTTTTCTTCACTTTGCCCTGCCTTTATTTCTTACCTTCTATTTTCTCTTGTAGTATATCTTCTGAGAAGTCTGATGCTAGTGCAGCTAATTTGCTCAAGCCAAGAAGTGTTTTCTTCTTTGCAAAATATCGTGTCTCCATATTTGCTAAGGTCTGCAATGTTCTGTGAGCCTAAAATTCAGAAAAGATGTCAGAAATCAGTTCTGTAAATTTGGATCAAAAGGTTAACAGACACGAATTTTATCTGGACAGAAGTCTCACAGCTATTTATTTTTTGCAATACTATAACCCTTAATTTAAAAAGTTGTACAGTTTGCACAGTGAAATGCTGCCTTACACTCTTCAAGAAGAGGCTCTCTCCTTCAATAATGTTTTTAAAAAATATTTTCACTGCTAATCAAAAAAACTACATCTTTCTCAAAGGATAAATTGCAACTTCACACACTGTATCTCCAGGACCTAATTCAATGCTTTGTAATAAAAGCCAGGCAAATATGCTTTGACAGAACACTTTTGCATGCAGATTGATTTACCTGTTAATTCGGGAATTTGAAAAAACAGAATTGTGCAAAACTGCTGCAGTAACCAAATACAGAGGCAAGAATTTTTTTATCAGACAAAGGAACAGTTTCTGAGCACTTACTCAGAAATAAACTATCTACACTGAATTAACTATATACTTTAGAATCCTTACCCCCTCTTCAAAGTGCGTTGCCATGACAGAAAACCTCAACTGATACAAATGGAATATTCCAATATTCTCAGAGTCTTTTTTGTTTGTTTTGTTTGGGGCTGGTGGGTGGGATTTTTTTGTTTGTTTAAGAGGGATATGGCACCATGAATCTAGAATTTGCAGTAGGATAAATGTTTCCACGGTTTTCATGCATAACAAATGTGCATGTGGATAGAAAGAAGTAATTTTTGATTTGAAATACTTTTAACTGTTAAATGAAATGCATTTTTAAGTCTAGCAGAAGGATGGAAAGACTGACCAGCAAGAAGAGGGGATGTTACTAGAAAGCCCAGAAGGCAACAAATGATCTTGTTTAAAAACAATATCACTATTAATCTATCCACATGCACATTTCCTATTAAAACCACTTTAGACTATGAATGTAAGTGGTTGAAATTATCATTGGTTTTTATTACTTTCATGATACCTCCAAATTCCTTAGCAATGTTAGTCTTGAAAGAGAAGCTTCAGCTTTACCCTGTCTGGATAGTATTATAATGCTATTGATACTCACTATAAATCCCCATTTCCATCAAAGTAGTGATCACACTAGTGATCCTCAGTAAAAAGTACTAGCCAGCAGCCAGAGATGAAAAGCAGGCCTAATTTCCATTACATGGTGCAGTGGCTTACATGAAATACCAAATGGTTCCTGAAGGATGGCTTTTGGTACTGCAGAAGTACCAAATTAATTATTTGCCATCTCTCCCCTAACTCACCTGGATAAGCTATCTTTTGATGGGGAAGAGTCATAACTCGGTAAACTACCTACTTGAATACGTACCTGACCTGTTCAACACGTGGTGTTTCCATTTGGCTGTATTCAAGGAACCCTACCTTTTGCAAATCCTGGCTATTGATGTCATGTAACCAGCTCAGATGTTCATGTGCTTGCAAGAAGCTGGCCAGCTGTCCATGCTGAGCAATAGGCTGAGATAACAGCTTTCCTCGCTTTCCTTTTTCCAGATACCAGCGAAACAGGAAATCTGAGAAGTTCTGAACATGACAGAAATATGAACAAATTTTAAAAGTTACATTTCAGAATCTGGTTTGCCTTCTAAGTGCTTTATAAAGTACAATTGATAAGAAAATAGTGAGAACCTGCTTGATAAAGCCAGACACACGTGCACATGACACAAAATACAGTCTTGATAGAAAGCCCCACAAGAGTCCTGATAGAAAGTGTTTAAAGCATTCAGGAGCTCTCTGCAACAGATGCTGATAAACAGGGAATCCTTCAATTAAAGTGATGGAAGTGTCAAAAGTAAATTCTTCATGTTAATACACAAGAACAGGAATCACATCAATCACAATTCATCTCATCTCATTTTCAGACCTGTTCCTTTGTCCCCATCTAAAGTCCTTGCTTACTATTTCTTTTCATAAACAAGTTAATTTCACCTGTCACTGTTTTTGAAACATTCCCTCCTACCTACAAGTTAATCTGCAACTTTCCTTCTCTCAGGCATTGTTTAAGAAAACCTGTCTTTCTAAGAGAAAAACCACCCTATTTTATCCTCAAAAACTTGTATGTGAAGTAACTAATCAGGATTTCTGTCCAAAATTTAATTTAGTATTTTCCAGACAATATTAGAGTAACATCAAATTTTAATTGCATTAACAATTTAAAAATGAAGTCCAAAGAGGCCATCAGTCTGAGAGTCTATCCATCAGACTTATCTACTCAGCTTTACATTTTCCACAGTAACTTTTTTTCAGGAAGTTTTACATTTCCCCTTTAAAATAAAGCATATAAAAAGGGGGAAAAAAAGGTAATTTATCCCCTTTGAATATTTAGGATGCATATTTAGGATTAATATTCAGGATGCATTATTTAAAGTTTGCCACAATTTCTGTCTATTACTGATACTTCTGTTTGTTTTGTTTGTTTTGTTAGAACAACTTTTATGCACTCTCTTTACTAGCAAACATGTAGATTGCAGGACTTCTCTTTCCCCAATAGCTGTGGAAAGCTAAACAAATTAATCTCACCAATTCTCAGTAATCTCTATCATCTTTTCTTTATGCTTTCTAATATTTCAACACAGCTTTTACACTAGATTTTAACAGACAGTAGTAAAACTGTCCAATAAGTACGTAGCAGGACAATGCAAAAAACCCCAAAGCAACAGCCCTACCTTCCTGCTCTTCCTAACTACTTTTATATTTATACATTAATTACTTTTCTATTTATACATTTAACAATTTCATCTCTTTTGGAAATTATCCTCCATTTTGTATTGTGTTAGTTTAATAAAACAACAGTGTAATGACAACAGCACCTGAGTGAAGAAGTCACAAAATGCTGAAAAATGTTAAGAGTGAGAAAACATATCTGGGGCACTAAAAGGTCCCATGAAAAGGCACTGTCCATACAGGTAGTATTTTTATTTCAGGCTAGCTTTGCCTTCTCAATGTAAAATAATTCACTGAATATTTTACAGTGAATATCGACTTCAATTTTCCACATTACCCGTGTATGTATACATAATGACATGCACATTAAAAAAATGGGAAAAGAAACCCTAGAAAGAAATAATAAATTTTGCAACATTTCAGGTGCAAACTTACTATAAAACACTATCTAAAAGAAACAGAAGAGACTTGCCTGATCTGCAAACTGAGTCATGTAGCGCTGTAATCGGGCCTGGTTGTCTGTCTGCTCACAAATTTGCACCAGGATATCAAAGTCACAGTACTTCTCTGCTAAAGCAGCTGCCAACTGGTACTGTCCCAGGGAAACTAAGTAACCAAGAAAAAGAAGTTTTATCAAACAAACTCAACTTTGAGACCAGAAAAATGAAAACAAGTTTCAAGAGTTGCCACCGAGGAGATACTCACACATTCCCAAAGGAACATTCCCCTCTTGTGTACATCTCCTATGAACACCCACGCTCCCTGACCTACCACCTCTGTCCCACAGCAGAAGAGGGGAAAAGGGAATACTAAATGGCATCATGTCATCTATTTCCTCTGGAAGATAGCATCATCTGCTATTTTTATTCCACTCATGCCTTAACATCTACAGTAACAGCCACTTAAATGCACAAAGCAAAAAAGTGGCAGCCACAGGCTTTTGAAAAAGAGCAGAACAAATAAGGACAATTGTGCTTACATTAAGGAGAGACTACGTAGAATCTTTCTTTTTGTTCAGGTAAATATGTAAGAGTCAGCAGAAGATTTAGTTTTGTTTGTAAGGAAATAAGAACATTAGATTGAACATAATGATATAAAATGTGTTTATAAGCTAACAGAGCCCATGAATGTCAGGAAAATGGACAATGATAATTTCATGGAGCTTTTTCTAAGAATGCTCAAAAATTAGATTGTTCTACTTATAGCATATACTTCGGTAAAAAAATTAAATTTTCCAAAGTTGCTAAAATGCTTTTACACCAACTTATTTCCATTTTAAAAGGGAGCTTTTCTTTGGCTTACTCATTCAGGACTTGACCACATCCAACATATTAAACAATGGGGACGATTATTAAATAATTTGGATTCAAAAAGTAACTATTCACTGATAAACACCAAACAAGCTTTCAGGCATATAGATTTATCTCAACTTGCAACAATATAAACATTTAGAATCCATTTACAGGCTACTTTCAGCCAGGCCGGGCAAGATAAAATCCTGCCAGAAAAATGTAACAAGTTAGCAGGCAACAAAAATTCAGGAACCCTAGCATCTAACAAAAGATGCACACATGGAGCGCAGCGCTGGATGCTAATTTGTAATTACCTCATTAAATCATAAACCAGTCATTTGCACTCTAAAAGCAATTGTGTAAAGCAAGCAGAATCCATACACAGATGCCACCTCCTCAAAGAATAGACCATTTAATCTTTGTGTTCAATAACAGGGAGAGCACTCACGGAGAGGGGACAAGAGCTCGGATCTTTTCTGGACGTACTCCATTTCCACGCTGCTGTACCGCTCCTGGTCAGCCAGACGATCCACAGACTTCAGCTGAGCCACGTAGCCATCCAGGAAGCAATCCAGGAGTGCCACCAGCTGCTCAGCCACGATGCTGCGGAGGTTGCTGTCCACCTGGGGATACACCACCCTCAGGATGACACCGTGCTGGCGCGTTATTGCCGCGCGGAGGCCGCTCGAGGCTTGGCAAAACAACACAGAGAACATTAAAGCAACCATCCAATCACCACAGCGATCTGTGGCAAAGCTAAGAAAACACTGCTATGTACAAAACCAAATAAAATTATGAGGAATAAAAGCCAATAAATGTTTCCACCCCTGCAACAAACAACTACTCCCATCTACTTTTAGATATTAAACTGGGCCAAGACGTGCTAAACAAAAAGCCTGAACCATGCAGATCTATATACGGCCAACTACCAACAGCAGCTCTTTTTCCAGAAGAAAATAATTACTTGCACTATTTCTAAGGAAAGTAAGAGAATAGGCTGATTTAAACACTTTGATATAGTCATCAAAACACAAGATCAAAAGAGTTTGCATGGGTCCTGTTTGTGTGAGGAGGAATACGGATTGCAAGACTGTTGTCTTGGAAGCACTAAACAAATGTATTTTACATGTGGAGGTTACAAGGAAGCTTAAGCATCAACTGGAAAATGCTTTCTTCTGTGAACATCTACTCTGATAGTTTTTGACACTATTAAACCATCAGAACAGAACACATTTATGCAAGTAGAGAATGATCAGTCCTTTTAAAACAGCTATAGAGCCTATTTTCTGATTCATTTTAATATTATGTACCCCACAGATCTGCCAACCAGAACCAATGCATTAAAAAGAATTATAAAAATTCTCAACTCAGTTTTTTTTCCCAAACTTGTAGTTTTATAGCCAAATTTGCAATGCAAGTTTTAAAAAAATCATCATTACTGGACAAACAAAGTGTTCATTGATTCATCCCATTTTATTCTCCAAATGAAAACTTCATTTTTACTTATTCTCACTGACAACCCCGTAGCAGCTTTTAACAGTAAGTCTAAAACTCAGACTGAAATTCACATCTTCTGAAACTTATGAACTTGTAACAGTATTTTCTCACCTGTCCATGGAATATATTCAGGTTCTCTTTCTGGAAGTTCTCCTGTTTTGTATAAAGAAGCTCTAGACTGACGATACTGACAGGCAGCTTGTAACATATCCTATTGAAAAGCAAGGATGCATTTTAAAGTCAACCTCAGTACGCACAGACCACAAAAGATGTTGTCTTTCGTAATTCTGAAATGTTCTAATATCCACATTCTTTCCACACCACTTTCTCAGCTGCACAGAGGGGGACACACTGACTGAGCAAGAAACCTCAGTGCTCAAACACAAGCTCTTCACTCTTTGCTACAGATTCATGACTTCACAACTTCCAACAAAGCTGCAACTTCTCAAATTATCTTTAACAGTGGCTCAAGAGGAAAAGGAATGTCCCTAATTCTGCCCAAGGCTGTCTTTTCCTCCCTACTGTATTTGGACATGTAAAAAGCATGCTCACTTTTCTTCTCATGTGTGTAACTGGGATATGCTACACTCAACTTGTTCTGTGCTCTTCAATGTTTATCTTCCCCTCCCACAAACGTCCTGGTTAAGGCAGTTCTGTACCTTAATGATGTTGTTCACATTGACAACTATCTGGGCCCACTCAATTGATTCAATAGGCATATCTTTCAGGATTTGTTCCTCCTCTTCTAATAAGCATTCAAAGATGGAATCTACCTGGGATACCTTGAAGACAGAAAGAAAAGTTACACTGAACACAAACATGTCCACTATCAGCTGATACCTGAAAACCAAGAGCTGTATAGAAAAATAAGTACATTAGTATAAACCACATAAATAGCCTAAAATATTAGAAGGTAACAACTACCCTAATGCATAATGAGATTACCAGTCTATGTTTCATACAGTACTTAAAACTACAAGAAAAATACCATTCTTTCTGGACTTAAATCTGAAAGAAAAAGAAAAAAATCCACATTTCTGAAGATGACTCCATACACTTCCATTGAGCATATTCCGCCATCATCTTCTGGAATATCTGGCAACAGAATAGATAAAGTATACTGGATAACATATTTGCTTTAAAATAGCAGACTATTTTCTGTTTTCTTTTGTATTTATTTTTCTCCCTTAGCAACTATTGTTCTCTGCAGTAAAAAACTTCCTAAGAATAAATGTTTTGTGCATAGTTCTCCTCAAGAAGGAAGAAAGAAATAAAGATGGAACACTTGACTGGAACACAGCATAAATGAGAACTAACTTAGCTTGACTAATGTTACAGAGGATAAAAATTAAAAGCGACTGAATTAATATAATTCCATCCAGGACAGCTCATCAAACCAGCTGTGCTATTTGGAAAGCTTCACACTCTTCAGTTCACCCCTTAAAAATTATAATTTAGCATGCATCTTATGTGTCAGAGAATTTCAGTTGTCTTTTTCATTGCTTATCCATGTTGGGTAGTTGGAAATTGTAACAACTTTACTTCTACTACATAAAATTTTTCAGAATTCACGTTTCAACAGCAAACACAAAAAAGTACGTAAACTAAAGTGAGGAAAATGCTACCATATTATCCCTATTTAAAGGGCAGTTGTGTAAAGTTGAATTGATTCTTACAGTTTTACTGGGAAAAGTTTCAAAGTATATTTCAAAGCACTGTAACATTTACTACATGCAAGCTATACAGTAATTAGGAAGGACAGGTTTCTTACCTCCCTGAAGAACACATCAGCAGGGGTCAGGCTTGGTGGAACATCACATTCCCTTTTGTTTAATGCAATCAGTATAGCAGCATTCACCAGCTCAGGCAGCCTGGAGTGGTGGTTCTTGAGAACAATAGCTGCTGCCAGCTTCTCTGCGTGCTCACAGAGCAACAGCCGAGTGGCCATCGGCACCCCTCGCACTGGAAAACTGCCCAGACGTTCAAACACACCAACCTTTCATGAAAAAAAACCAAAACAACAACCCAGGCACTTTAAACAGTGCTCTAGAGGAACCAAGGCAAACCAATAAACTGTATGAGCTGATACCAAAGAACAGTAGGACTTACCTGATGAAGAAACTCAATGAAGAAGGAATGTGCTTTTGTCTTATCCTCTAGCTGATGAAGAAGAATGAGAGATGTGTTGCTGAAACCAGCTGCTTCTAAAAAAAGAAAAATCTTAGGTCAGAGCACTTGATATCTTAATTTCTGGATAACTGTTTTTTGCCTCTGAGGTAAGCTGATCTGTCAGTTTTTATAGTGGTATCACACTGGTACTTTTTACAGTATATGCACACACATATACTGCTTACCATGCTATTTTTAATCTGTTTTTGAAGTAATCTGTTATCATGGTTGAAGTAAACCTTTTAGAAGAAATAAAGTATCTTTAGATCAGTACTTTTCTGAAATACTCAATTCATTATGCTACTAAATTAGCAGCTCACGAGCATATTCTAGTTTTAGTAGGATTGCTAAATTTATTATGGTCTACACCACAGCTACTAGAAACTACAGTGTTAACAGGCACCAAAAAACAGGCATTCAGATCTAATTGACTCTGCATCCAGATTTTTTATATAAACTAAGTGTGCTTATAATAATAAGATAAAAAACTTGGAAGAGTTTTTTTGCACTGTGCAAAATTAGTAAGACGATTTCCAAGAAGCTATCAATTTTCATTTCTGGCTTTAGTCAGGAATAAACACAGACAGCCTGCCAAATTAAAAATAAAGTTGATTCAGAAAATAGTGAGGATCTGACGCCTGACAGCTTCAAACTGGCTGCCCCACACAAACAACAACAAGAAACATCATTTATCTATAACTATTTACATGAACTTTCAAATTAAGCCTCTACCCTGTAACTGGCAACTACCACCTAGAGGTTTGAGGCCACTTTCAAAATAGAACTTATAAGTGACACCAAAGCATGAACACATAAATTTCTTGCTGAAAACGTCTGCTTTAATCCTTTACATACAACAAATACTTGTAAACCAATTTGTCTAGTCCTCTTTCAGAGAGACATAAATACCAAAGCCCCAGAGGAATATGAGCTCACTCTACCCAGGATCCAAGGTGCAGTCACACTGACAAAAGGGCTAAGAATGAACAAATAAGCTCTTTCTCTTAATACATCTATTTTTTTGAAAATGATTCAAAACCACACAAGGAATCATGGAAATACTGAAGTGACACCACCTGATATTTGCAGAAAGTACCCTTCATAGAAATATATTTTCCTTGCTGTTTGTGTTTACTGTATGAAGTTAAGAATTAATCACAGCAGACTGCAAGTTTATCTGGTTATATCAAAAGATGCATCTTTAAGTCTTTCTGGAAATGTATCTAGTGGTGATAGAGGGCAAAGGATACCTATGCCTTCTTTGCAAAGCTTCTGTTATCTAGAATATCACAGACACTATTTCAGAAAAATAAAACCAAAAAAATCAAACAAAACAAAACAAAACAAAAAAAAAAACCCAACCAACCAATCAAAAAAAACCCAACCAAAAAAACCCCAAACAAACAAAAAAGGTCAAAAAACCAACACACTACACTTACCTTCAGGTACAGATTCAGCCCATCTTGGATCAGAGGCAGGGTAATCATCCATTAAGTCCACACTGATCTGAGTCACTGCTCTATCCAGTTCAGCATCAGAATCCAGATCTGCATTACTTGGAAAGAGCTCAATTACCATGCTTTGTGCATTGACTATATCTTTCCTGAAATAAATGAAAACAAAGTATGCTAAATAAAATCAACCAACAGGATTACAGAAAAAAGAGCTCTTCAGTTAACAAGATTCTTATACACTTTCTGTGAAGTGCTTTAGATTATACAAATCAAGAATTTTTTGCACTCTCTCTAAACTAACTGTGGATAAAAGGTATGCTAATTGTTTAAAAGCAAGGAGGCTGCATAACTTATAAATCAAAGCACAAGCCAGGAGTTAAGGTAGACATTTTTATTACCTCTACTATTATTAAGAGAAAAGACACTTCACACAGAGCTAAGCCTGAATGCATCTGGTAGTTAAGTGACTAGATTTCTATTGCTTGCTTTAAAATTTTCTCATCTTCTCAATCATTCTCACTAATGGCAATAGAGGGGAAGCTCGTTAAAGCTCTCAGGAAAATGCCTCAGCAAATATAATGCATTATTTTTATCTCCTATAATTTAAAAGAATCCTCTCTTATTCATATCAATAAATAAAAGAGCAAGAAGAAACCAAACACAGAGCCCCAAGGTATGAAGTTGCACTTCTACGTAAGAATTATGCAATATACACAAAACCCAGGGATTTGATTTTGTGACTAAAAAATTATAGTACTCCAACTGAGAAGGGATATTGTGACTCCAATACCAGAAGTATTTACATTTCACATGAGCCTTTCAGTTTGAACACTTACATTACCAAGATGTCTACAAAATTTAAAAAAAAGCAACAACCCAGCAGTGTATCCAGAAATTGCACAAAGGTAAACAAAAGTAAAGGATACTTTTCAAAAACTGAAACATACTGGATCCTCTATCAAAAAAGAAAGTCTCATCTTTATTATCCAGCAGGATGTGTTTCTAAGGAAATTATATGGGACTTCATCAGCTCCTTCAAATCACGAAGTGCCCTCAGACAGGGTCAAATTTGATCTTTCCATAAAGTTCCTATCCCCTCTAAAGATCACTGTATCTGTAAAGCTGTACTGTACAGCTGGTACATTTTACACTTCCAGTGGCTGCACAACCTTCCATTATTTGGTCTGCACCAACTCACTGGCCATCTGGACAGGCCACTGCTACATCTGTTCTGTGGAAGACTGCTCCATTCATTTTACCAGACTACTTTTTTGTGGAAAAAAAATCAGAATAACTATTACATACATAAAATTATTATTTTCTTCTAGTTTCATAACTATAATCCAGATTTTTAATGAATTAACTTTCATACTGTTTCAAACTGTTTTCCTTACCACCTCCCACTTCCGTTTCCAACCCCCTTGTGCACATTCTCAATGACATGTTGTGCTCTCAGACCACAGCTATTCCAGCCATCTTCAGCAGCACTTCTGTTTAATGACAGTTCTGAACACATGCAGAATTTTTCTAAATTTGTCTTGTATTGGTGTCCTTTATCCTTTGTGCCTAATCCTCATAGTTATCTTTTACCTCACATGAAGTTCTATGGCAAAAGCACCCCTACCTCTTATCTTAAACTTGTTCTTTCCACGTTTTAAGACTCTTTAAAGACATTCTTAAGTACACAAATATTGAAAACAATCCCCTCTAAATATAATTAATCTGAGCCTACAGGTATGTGCATCTTCTTTCTCCCTTTCCTCCTTTGTTTACATCACTCATCTCAACATCAAACCTTTCAGGAGCATCACATGCCTCCCCACACTCCAATTATTTTAATAAGGATACTTTGACAATTATTTTTTTCCACTCATTCTTCCATATCAGGCAGTCTTAAAAAAAAACAAAACACCCTGCTCAAAGTCTGCCATACCAGTAATCTTCATGGCCATAAGTATATTCAAAAGTATTACTGGAAACAGCTAGGCAAATAAAAATGAGGATGAAAAAGTATTTTCAACAACAAAACACCACTTAGTAAAGTATAAAGAAGTCAAAATGCAAATTTGAAAATTGTTCCACTGGCACAAACATACCCATAGAATTTACACAGATAAGTGACAAGTGATTGAGATTACAGAAGTCTGCTCCCTTCTAGCACACATCCCTTCTTCACTAGCCCAAGGTGTACTAAACACTTTCCTAATAAAGATGTGAGTCATTCAAATAGCTACAGCTAAAATAGCACAGGAATACCTAACCAAAACAATCTCTTACTCAAATACTAGAGTGCCTTCAAAAACAGCAAACAATATCTCAAAAACCAAGTGCAATTTCTACCTGCAGTACTGTAGAAAAGCAGCTTTCAGTAATTTGGTTTTATCTTCTTGAGCTATAATTTCTAGCCTACCGGTTGCATCAAATGCAGGACTCTGAAAATGCAAAATAAAAACTTCAGCTGAAAGACAAATATTAATCTTCATTATGAAATGTAAACAAATTTTTAAAGTAGTAATGACATAGATTTAAAATAAAATCACCACCTGGAAGCAGTTGTGTTTATTAAGTCAAACATAAACCTCTAAGATATGTTACAATGAAAATCACACAGAGGTTTGACCAAAATTCACACCATCTGCAAAGGAACTTACACCAGCTTATTCTGCCCATCAGATTTTTTAATGATAATTATCTGAAGATTCAAACCCACCATTTTTGACAGCATTTAAAAGGTACTCCCGAGTACTATAATTCAAAAAACAGTTTAACTGCAGACAAACTTAACCAGAAACTAGTTGGTTAAGAAAAACAGTTTCATCAGAGCAATCACACAGTGGAAAGGCCCTCCACTAAAATACTAGTTAACAATAACAACTGATTACAGTGTTATATGAGGCCTAGTGATAGAGAACAACACACCTACAAGGAAAAAATGCAAATCTCATGGAAACCTCAACTGTGAAACAAAGAACAACAAAAACAGCTACCCAGATTGTCAGATGTAAAAATTCTTGTTTAGAAAACTGCCTTCATTACAAGTGTTTGGGTCTCTATTTAAAAAAAACTTTAAAACCCAAACAAGCCAGGATTTTCACAGTGGAAATTCATAAGTGACATAAAAATCCACTTTCTTTGTACCCTGTTTTCAACCAAGCAAGCAAATAACCATTACCTCACTTCTTGGTCCAGCAATAGAAGAGGACAGGGCATCTTCAAGGTCTTCAGGAAGCACAGAAATATTTTCCCTGGACAAGATGGTGAGAAGTCCACTCTTTTTGGCAAAGAAAATGGGAAGGCTATTACAGGAACCTGCTCCTAAAATACTATCTCCTAAAATAAGGAGAGGAAAAAGAAAGCAAGCACATAATTACCTTTATTATATTTTATGCTTTATTTTAAAAACAAAACATAAGAGTTTCATAGACAACTATTGACTTTTGTCATTAATCAACCAACAGTAAATGATAACTGCACCTGACTTAGAAAAATTGTGGAACTATTTGCTACTCTAGATGTAGACTTACAGATACTGCAAAGAGAAGAAAAAAAATTCAAGATTTTATCTAAGGACCAATGCTCCCACTCTACTTGAAAACATCTTTGAAGGTCATGGATGACATACAGAGACATCTGGCATTGAGTTAACTTCAAGTTAAAAATCAACCCACAGTGAATGTTAGGAAAGAGAAAAGCCAAGGAAAAAGTCCCACAAGCAAAACTGCCATCCTTTCATATACCAAGAACAGGGATCTGCTTAATTTTCATTTGAAACACTGGAGAGCAACAATACTGGATGTAACATCAGCACTTCTCCATACACTCATGAGAAATTCCCAACTTGAAACATTGAATAAAGGAGCACAAGTATGACACTGCTCTCTGAGATATCTAAATACTGCAAAAATATTGAATTAGGAAATACCAACAAAATGTGAATTCCCTCCACAGTAAGTTACCTTGTATGCCAAATATGATTTTTTCCTGTGGTAAGGAAATTCTGCCAGTTCCAGTGGAACAAGCAAACACTTCATCTTCCTTATACAGGTAAGCAGCATGGCTGAAGTAATCTGGGACTACCAGGCAGCACAACACTTCATCTTCTGACTGAAAGTGTTGAATAGAAACAATAGATAATCAATCCCTTAAACATTCAAAATTTTAAGTGCTAATCCATACTGTCTGATCTTGTTTTAATTTTTAACGAGGTATGGATGTAACTTAGAACATAAAAAAACAAACAAAATCACTTTTAATTAGTCCTAAAATTTTAGATCCTGGTTCGTTTGTTTTTCCCTTCTTTATGCATTATATTCTTGCTAATTTCACAAGGAGAGATAAGAAAACAGATCAATCATTCAACAGTTTTCACACTCTTCTTCCACTTTTGAGCTTAAAGATGTCATTACATGCAGTGGGGAGTGGGGGAAGAGTGGAAGAAGTTTACCAAAACAATCTAATCCCCAGGCTCATGCTTCCAGAAGGCACAGCACAGACAATGCATTCCACAGACAACCAATGCATCCTCCCCTCCCAGCAAGCCAGCTGCCTAGCAAGGATCATAAAACAGATCTCATAATTCCTTGTCCTGCAACAAGAGTCTCAGAGTTTGAGATCTGTTCTAAATGGACTACAAGAGCATATGATAAAATCACTCCGTAGAAACTTTCACAGACAGCAAAGAAATTAAATCAGCAGGAGTCAGATAAAACTTATTTTTGAGGCTTTTATCTTATAATTTAAAATGCAAAGCATAAATACATACAGTTTACATACAGTTAGTATCAAACATTAAGAGATGCTGGTACACATCCTCAGAGTATTACAAATACACACTTCCAAGGGAAAGTGATTTTCTTTTAGACAAAAACCTGACACATGATTTATGTACAGGAATACTCTGAAACACTCAACCTCCTTAAGCTGGCACCAGAACCTCCATTAGCATACCTGAAAAGATGGATTATACTGTGTGACCTCCACAACAACATCATCAGACATGTGACAGCCTTTATCTTCTACTGTTATCAGAGTGTAGTAGACAAGACATGGATGATCTCCAGGATGCCATGCTGCAGCAAGTATGACCAGTCCATCACTGTTCAACAACAGAGATCACACCATCGAGAGATGATTATCACATATTTTACTTTATTTACAAACACTACCACTCAAAAAAAAATATATATCTAACTACAACCTCAACCAGATACTGCTCCATCTTTTATTCTTTTAGAAACAAAACCTATGCCATTCGTTCTTCCAAGTTACTTTATTAACAGTACTCATATTGCAGTACAAAACTGAACCAAGGCAGTTGTAATTTCATGTCGTTAAATCAACTTCAAGAGAGACTAAATTCTTTGCATCTGCTGGAACAAGTAACAGTTGCTTTTTTTTGTCTTTATAAAATCAAAACAAAACAAATATACAATCCTGATAAAATTACACTAAAAAAAGTAAATGGAATTATTATCAGGTAAAGGATTTGTACCGCTAAAAAGATGATAGCATGAAATATAGGATAACCTAATTACCTAATATAAGGTGCTTATTTTATCAACAGTTCCACTCCAGTAAACTTAAATTGCAATTATTTATATGAAGTTTTTGCAGGAAAACAGGACAGATTTATCTCATTAATGAAGGTCTTACCAGACACAAGTGTACTTCCTTACCGATTCTTTTGCAAATCCATGTACTGTATGCTTACTCCTCCTTTAATATCTTCATAGTTACTGTCAGATCCCTAAAACAAGAAATACATCTGTTGTGTAACTGTATATAAACAGGTATCAATTAAAAGACACACACTAACCCTTTCCAGGCTCTTACCCAAATTGCATCTGTAATATGTTCTTTCAGGATCCTGTTGATATCCCAGTTGAGTATGTAACGTTCTGATGAATCATCAATCTCCCATTTGTTTAGATTTGAACTTGTTAGCATGTAAAAACTCGATTTCTCTCTATCCCAAAGAACACTAGAAATCTGCATTTAAAAAATACAAAGCTAAAAAGGTTAAAGGAAAGTCTGAATATTTGGATAGAATAATCTAAACTACTCTCAGCCCACAAAAAGAGTCACTTCCTTGGGCAATCAACAAAAGTTGCACTCAAGATGAGCATTATGACAATTTCCAAGAAAAGTCTTATTTTATAGATAAAAGAACATCTATACTAAATACATCTCTTGTATTTCCTGCCAACTTCTGTGGAGTTCATTGATGAAACTCAACCCAATTATCAATCCTTGGCAGTGCTAAATCAGAAAAGAAGAATTACAGGCTGTTTTTTTCAATTAGTAATGAGGCTATCACTAGAAAGGGGCAGGACATGCAACCATCGCAAATTCCCCAGGAGGGACTAATATTTCAAAGTCTCCTTTTATTCAGAGCTAAAGAGTAAGCCAGCATTTGCCTTCACAAAACATACGGATTTGTTTGGTTTCTGTCTTTGTTTCAAATTTCAAAGAAATGTAACTGAGTGAATCTTGTCTTTCTTGGTCAACACTCATCCTTATAAAATCTTTTCTTTTGCCTTTCTTGAACACAGGCTAGAAATTACAAAGAGAAATTAAAGAAGATGAATGTTTCTCAAGCTTACCACAGCATCATTTCCAGGAGACAATATACCCAGGAGAGAAGAAACCTTTCTACCAATTCCAGAAAACATGCCCTGTCCCTGTGGCAGGGCATGTTGATGAATCTTGCCAGAACTATCAGGTATCAACCGGACTAGTTGACCTCTGGAAGATGATAAAATAAAGCTTCCTCCCTAACAAAAAATAAAAGGAACTACATTAAAAAAAATTTAAATCACATTCTAGGAAATTCTACTGTCAGATAAAATTCTATGTCAGCTCATATGAGCAAATGCTGAACAAGACACAAGGCATCCTTAGAAAAAGACAAACTACTCACGGGTACTTTGCACTGGCAAAGACAAATTTTCTTAGCTTTGTGTGAAATTTTTATCCACAAGACTCAATTTCAGTTAAACAACAGAACTAAACTCTCACACAATCCTTGGAATCTAATGACAAAAAATAGTGCTACCTGCACAATATTTATTGCAGATTTAAGACTAATAAAGTTGAGTATAATTTTTCATCTTTAGATTAGGAATAAAACCAGTATTTTAATATGAATCATACTGTTTTACCTTTACTGCTGTGAGGAAACTGCACAGAGAGCCTCCAAAGTCTGTGAAAGTGTCTGTATAGGATCCTTCATGTGCAAGGTTGGGCCAGTAGCGCACAGAACCTTCACTGGTAGCAACCATTATTGCCAGGGACTTGAAGAAGTAATTAAGAGAACAGGTAAGATGGTGATGATAATAATAAAAATAATATTAAATCAGACTGCAGCTTTAACTAAAACATGTTATTTTATGTATCAAGATTGCAGGTGACAAGACACAAGAAAGTAGTAAATACATATGGATGAACATTGACAAACCTGGAACTGAATCACAAAAATATTCTGCAGCACAACTTAGTTCGTGCAGGGAATGTTATACTCATTTATTTTCCTAATGAGTATTTTCTACTGGTTCTTGTTCCTGATAATTCAGGGTCTGTTGCTGAAATGCAAACAAAACTTACAGCTTACAGAAAACTCATAGAAAAGAGCTGGTGGAGAATTTCAGATGCCAAGAGTTAAAAGCTGCTATGGAGGACTTCAAATGCAGAGTATAATTTAATAAAGAAACTGTTGTAGTGTCTTTAATAAAGAGAAATTTCAAATCACATGGTGGCTCTTCTCTTCAAAGGCATAGGCCTACAGCCTAACTCCGGAAATCACAGACACCAAATTAAACGTGTGATGCAAGAGATTGTTCAGGTAGAGATTTAGAGAAAAAGCATTGTACTTAATCTACTGGTTGTTAAAAAAATGTAAAAATCACAGAACAAAAGAACTGTAGCTGAGAGTTGTTACTGAGCTCCTTGGACTTTTCTAACCAATTTTTAACTAGACATTGACTTTCAGTTCACAAGCTAAAGAAGGATGAAATTTAAAAATACCATAAATAAAGTATTAGGGTTAGGTGTATTACTTCCTCTTAAATCTCTCTGGATGTGACCAAGTCAGAACATTTCAGGTTTCATGAGGTAATCCCAAAATACTAAGACTGCTTTTTATCATCTGGAAGAGTGACATATCAACAAAACAAAAGACCGTATTACATATTCTGTGCTGCTGCTTACTTCCAAGGACAGCTTCTTAGCCAGTTTTATCAGAGCATCACATATATTAACTGAAATCTAAGCTGAAAATGAGAGGTTCTTTTCACAAATGATAGTTACAGGCACACTAACACACTTGCAGAACAGTCCATCTTCGAACCTCACTCTCTAGCACAGTAACTTAAAAAAAGCCACTTGGGAAAGCAACCAGTCAAGACAGATTAAGTCTGTCCTTCCAGTGTCAGCTTCCTTACAAAGACCAGCCAAGGGAGGGTGCTGGGATTTGCCTCTCATCTAGGAATATTGGGAATTAATCCACTGAACAACGTTTTCAGCCAGCACTTAAAAGGCACTTGGTCAGACCCCATTCTTGACTGCCCTGGTGTTTGTTAACACAACACCTCTTAGTTTACAGTATTTTTGTTTGCTATGAAAGCATGTCAAGTAATCCTTAGGAAAACTATCATTTAATGTGATCCTACAAAATGCACATGGGTGCAGTTTAAAAGGACTAGCAGAAGCTTGTTTACTTCAAAGGTATTTACTGCCAACTATCAATCCTGACCTTTTGAATAGATAGCATACCACAAATGTTTTCAAAGTTGTTCTTAAGGTGCTTTTAAACACTAAAATTTAAAATCTGATCACCTGAAGAGAAGGTGCTTCACCTGAAGAATTGAGACAAGATATTGCTGCTAAACTAGAACTCCATTGGAAGTCACTGGGTGGCAGCTGCAATTCCTTGCACAGAGATAACTGGAAGAAAGAAACAGATGTTTTTTTAACTAAGCCAGACACTGTGTGGGAGAACCAAAAAAATGTCATGAAACAATTTCAACAAGGTTGTCACAAACAGCTAAAAACATTTTCTAATTTTCAAGTATCACTGGTTTTCTTTAGTTATTTCTGACTGTTTCTCACAACACTATAATATTGAATTATTTCTACTGGAGATTATTTGACTATTCCTTAATATAATATTTTAAAAACATTAAAGTAAAAATGCTTGAGAAAGCTTATTAGATACTAACAGGGCAGAGAGAGGAAACACTCCTCACTCCCCTATACCCTTGAAGTTAAGGAACCAGAAAAATTTTAAATCCTTGAAAAATTTCTCCAAGTGTCATAATGTGCATATCTAACACACCTCTGTAGGTGTAGGACCTGTATAATTAACATACATTGTCCTGAAAGAAACTGATTTTGTGACTTTTACAGTTTTTCTCTTACCATCACTGAAACAATGCTTAAAGAAACTGTCCAGAGGGGATACAAAAATTTTTGACCAAAGACATGTAGGTGAAACATATGTTCAGTAACTCCGAAATTAACTGGGCTTTTTGGGGTTTGTTGCAAGTTGAAAATTGGTCCTAGAATAATCTAAACCAATCGGTAACATGTCAATTAGATTTTAATTATCAAAATAAGCTTTATCAAGACTATCTAAACTAAGAGCCATATCCATTAAAATACAAAGAATTAACCTTAGTGTTGAGGTGACAAAACTGAAGACAGGAATATAAAAATTATAAACTCTCTCAAAAGCTTGAGTTTCAGTTATTGTTGTTAGCATGACTTCCTATGAATCCTGCTGCTTTTGGGAGAAACCAGACAAACTCCAGTTGAAAAAAACTCCAACCTCATAACTGTATAACAAGTTAAAATAGCATAAAATACGGGCTTTCCATCTTGACCCCACAGTTACCTTAGCTACTGCAGACTGACCGATCTTCCAAATAATCAGCCTCTCCTTACGAACTAGCCAGGCCCATCCACTTTCATCCACTTGAACGCTCAGCTGGTCATCAGCTACATAAAAAAGTAACATTTTTAAAGCATTCAAGATTTTTAAAACACTGCAGAGTAACCTTTAAACCAATAAACTTTCATTCTTATGTGAAAATAAGAAATATTTTCTATTAAATCAGTTTCCATGTTAGAATTTCCATTTGTTTGATTAACATATTAAATTACTACATCTAGTTTGAAAATCCATTTGATAAACTCTCAACTTTTGAGAATGAAAAGACAACCCTAAAACCCATTTCCATCTATTTCAAGCAGATTATAATAGCTTTGTAAACCGCTCAACAATTTTAACATTATTTTTAAGATACATATTTGGTTCCTCTTGTATCTACTATAAAGGAAAACCTCATCCACAGAGAAAAAATTGCTTAAGAGACCAATTTCTTGAACTCAGGGAAAGGTTTGTATCACTAGGGCTTTTGGAAGAGATAACAAATGGAAATTGAAACATAGAAAAAAAATTAAGCACCCACTCAAGGACATAGTAAAATCAAAACAAGTAAAAAAGGTGAGAAAGAGCCAATAAGTGAAAGTTACTAAAAACCTACTATTAGCTTTCCTTATACCCTTGGCTTTCTACAGTAAATTGCATAAGCAGCACCTGAAGGATATTTCCATGCATTCACACCCACATGGGTATTATTACAATTATTGTTAGGCAGATAACCAGGCTGGATTCAAAGCAAGGCACAGACATTTTAGCTTTCCCTATAAAGTCAGCATTTCAATGGCATCAAGAATTCTCTCACCTGTCAATTTTGGAGATAAAAAAACCATCAACTCTTACCATCAGCCTTCTTCAGGGCTTCCATAACCTTAACAGGCAGAGAGGATCCAAAAGCCTTAACATCATAGTTAATGGTCTCAGTTGCTGTAGGAAGCTGGATAACTCTGGTAGGAGTCGCTCTTAAACAAAACAAAAAGTTACAATTAACTTTTTATTGCTTCTCCATCAGTTTCAGCAGACATTTACTTCACACATATCTATTGAGAAACAGATTTATGTAAAATAAACACACTTCCTCTGGGAACACCACCTAAAGCAACAATTTTGTGGCTTCCTTACAAATTCCTTCCTTGCCATCAAATTCTTGAAAGAACTGACTTTGAATACACATTACTCCACCAGCAACAAACTCACTGTTCAACTTCTCTACACAAAGAGATTCAGCCTGTCAGGAGAAGCTCTTCCCGGACTGTCTCCAGCCCTAGCTCTGGCAGTGCTGGGCAGTACACACCGTGCAACCCTTAAACACCTATGGCAGCTTGCATCCAACAGCACACCCACCACCCTTAGATTGCTGTGGAAACTGTATTTCCTACCTGTTTCACAATATCATTTATAAAAACTGCTTTGCCTCTTTCTCCACCTCCTCTCCCTGGAACAGCACCTGTCTGCGTTGTCTTTTAAGCACAGTTAGATGGGCAAAATTCTTTGCTTTTAAAGTTAATGCCCTCTTTTTATTTCTCCTCACAGGGGAAATGATGTCTCAGTCCTCCCTGTGTGAAATGGAGAAACTTGATACATAGCTAGGAGACAATCCTGACACCCAGTTTGCAAAAACTATGAAGCAGATTTGAAGTAAAAGTTCCCCAAAACTGAACATGGGCAATCCTCTTTATCTCAACAACACAAAAAATAGCTGCTTCTGAGAAAAGAGATTTAAAAACTGATCGGGGGCTCATGCTGTAATCTCAGTTTTGATCCATATGGAAGGGAGAAGAGAGGGGAAGAAGCTGGGGAGAGCGGTGGGTGTGAAATGCCTGACCTTTGACTATTTTACCTTCTTTTTTAATATGAAAATAATAAGAACTTGTACTTATTGATAATTGTGATACTTGTATCACAGAGGGCTTTACTTGGGTAACCCGCGAATTCAAAACCTAGTAAGAGGTACCCATAACGCTGAACACGTGGTACCGTGTATTTACGGTTTCAGTGTCCAGCACCACAAGGCAACCCACACTAACGGCGAGGCCGGGGCTGCGGCGAGGGGCGGGACTCACCGCGCCGAGAGGGAGCCGCTCCTCCGCGCCGCCGGCGAGAACAGCACCGGGGAGGCGGCCGCCGCCACGACGGGCAGGCCCTTCTTGCCGCCCGGCCGGGAGAGAGGGCTGGGCGCGGCGCTGCCGAGGGTCCTGCGGGCCGACCCGCCCGGGGTGCGCGGGGAGGCGGGAGCCGACGGGAACATGGCTGTGGGAGCGGCGCCGGCCCGGCGTTCCCGCCAGGCGCCCGCTGAGCGCGTCACCGCGGGGCGGGGCCGCGCACAAACCGCCGGGAGCCGAGCGCCAACGGCAGGAGCCGAGAGGAGCCGAGCGTGAGGAGCCGAGCGGCAACGGGAGGAGCCGAGCGGCAGCGGGAGGAGCCGAGCGGCAGCGGGAGGAGCCGAGCGGCAACGGGAGGAGCCGAACGGCAGCGGGAGGAGCCGAGAGGCTCCGAGCGGCTCCGAGCGCGGCGCGGCCCCCGGCGGGGAGCGGAGGAAGCGCGGTGCTCGGGCAGGGACCTGCAGGGCTGAATGGCGGCCCGGGCTCGGCCTCAGCGCCAAACCGAAACACGGTCCCCTCGCTCAGGCACGCCTGAAGCTAGGCTTGGTCCTTCGGGACGTTCCCAGGAGGATTCATGGGAGTGGGTTTGGGTACCATTCCTCACCGAGTTCATGCGAGTAGCTGGCACTAACCAGCTGGAGCGCGGAAAGGCTGGATATGATCAAAAAGCAGCTGTACAAAGACCATTTCAAAGGATGTACTTTCCATTGAGGGTTGCCTTATCGTTAAAATAAACTGTGCATACCTGTGTTTGTCCCCAAATTTCTGATTAACTAACTAAATAAATACACAAATCTATATTCCATGCAAACCTTGGCACATCTATTCTATGGTAAATAATAACCATGCACTACAGCTATTCTATGGTATAAAAATAGATTTTAGCCTTCAAGGCGATCTAAATGCTCAATGGCATCGGTTTGCATGACAAAGCTTTCAGAGGCAAGTATGTACCACCCTCTTGGGAAAGGAGCTGAATGTTTATTATCAAAAAAGTAAATCAGTTAAGATGAAATTAACTAAAAATAGAATTTAAAAAAATCGCACAACTTTTCAAAAACGTGTTCTTTGATAATAGATTCAGGGCTGTTAAGCTCTGTGGATTGTGGTCCCATATGACTGAACCCAAATGTAGATGAGATACACTTGAGATAGTTCATCTGCAGGACTGAAGTATGAGGCACCTGTCAATGGCAGTGCTTTGTCTTCTTCATTCAAGTAAGCTTATTTGGCTTTGATTTTATGCAAAATGCAAAATACCAAAATGTACTGGAGCATCACTATATTGTTACATTAATATAGTATCCTTCTATATAGCCTTCTTTATACTGATGCTAAATCATCATGTTACTGTCACCTCGTCGAGAAAAACAAACTAAACCAAACCAGGAAATGCACACATCAAAATATAGAAAAATCTGGAAGAAAATTCAAGCTGACATTGACATTTCCCAACATTGATGATTGGTGACATTCAAATTATTTTAAAAACTGAAAGTTCTTCTTCACAGCTTGTTCCTAAAACATTTAAAACATTGTGGCATGAACAGTTGTGTTCTGCTGTTTGAACCCTATCTAAACGCAGCTAACACTTCCTCAGGGAATTAGATGGCTTCCTTTTGCTGTCTCATGCCTGTAAGAGCTCCATCTTCAGGAGAGAGATACAATTCAATATTCAAATCTCCTTTTCGACACAGAAATAATTTGTACTGATACCAGTTAGAGACTTAAACAGCTCTTGACTATCCCATAAATATCCCAAGGAGTTTTTTAGAGTGGTTCTAACTCAAATAAAGTCTGCTAACCAATGTACCTGTTTTGACAAACATGTGCATTTCGGTGGACTAGAGTTTTGTGCAGCTTCGTACATCTCTCTGTTGGCTGTAATACTGCCAGGACAGCTAATGAACAAAAGAAATGAAACACTCCTTCAGTTCAGCTGGAAGTAATTCCTGTAACCCGTGTAAATACAGGAATAAAGGGGCCCATTGGATCTCACATAAGGAGAAATGACATGAGTGAGGACTAAAGATGCAAATTCCTCTAAATACATTAACTAACAGTCAACATGGAAATTCAACAGTGTGTCAGGAGTAATTTTTGCATATCTTTAGTATAACATGTACTTATAGGCAAATTTTGTCTGAAGATAAAACCACATCAGGATGTAATTTTATTATCATTCTCTAATATTTTCACTATATTCCGATAAGGTGCCATTAATGGCACTAACATTTTAAGCTTGCCCAGCAGTAGGTATTTTAGCTATTGCCTATAAGGTCTTCCAGAAACAAGTTTTCCTAGCATGGATGAGTTTTAATGAGACCTGGGAAGTTTCTAGCTTTATAAAATCTCCTTGTGGGGTTTTACATCTTCAGAGATTCTATTGAAAGAGACACTTCAATCAAAAATATGAGGCAAACTCTTCATTACCAAATATATCCCCCTGCAGTTACTCAAATTAAAGTAATGCTGCTATTTTACTAACTGTCCTTGAAAAGGTCGTTTACTAGTTGTTTCTAATGAAGTAGGTTAGGCAAAACTCATGATTTCTATCACTGAAATTTTAATTAACAATACAAAACTTACATATGCTTTTAAAAAGGACAAAAACATATGGCAAGGCGTGTTCTTTTGGCTGTCATCTTAGAAAGGAAGTGAAACTAAAGAAATGAAAAACAGAAAAGGGAAGAAAACACATGTAAATTTTAGATTTTCCTATGTGACTTCATATAGTAATAAACTTCCTTGGTCCTTATGTAAAGTTAGTTTTTTTGTTTGGCTGCCTTTTTTCCTATTTGGTTGTTTGTTTTATTAAAGAACTTTCCTCCAACTCATGCTTTCATACTCTCTAAAATGTGTTTTAATATGTAATTCTCCACAGGAACTGTAGATGGGGATCACAGTCAAGTTCAGAACACATAATCACATTTCAGAACAAATAGTAAATGGAAGGACAGTGCAGTTGAAGTCAGACAGAATGTTCAGACCATGGTAGACTCATGCATTTTTGAATTCCAGCATTTTAAGACTAGTGACAAGCACAAAACATGAAAGTTCCTTGGAAAGAGAGAGACAATGATATGAAAATGATAAGATTGTCATTTAATTACCTTTAAAATACTGAACTTACTTGAGAATGGAGCACATCTTCATACAGTGCATTACAGCAAACAAGATTCTAGACAGTCTCAAAGTAACACAAGCAGAAAAATCTATGCACTGAAATTATCTCAGTGCGACAGGTATTCTTAAAAGTTACAATAGTTATTAAAAAGCTTTCAATAAAAAGTTTAAACACATTTAAGTTTCAAAAGAATATTTTGTACATTTTGGAAAAATATAACATTTACTTTACATAACTGAAACATAAGTTATGGTCTTTGTAAGTTTCCATTATTCATACATTGTCTCATACATTTTCTTTTAATATATCCTTTTCTCTGGATTGTAAATCTAATGCAAAATTATTACTATTCTGAAGAAAAGCTTGTTTCTGCATTAGTTTCCTGAAAAGTCCATTTGGATTTGCAAGTAGTTCTTCATGTTTCCCACATTCAAGAATTCTACCCTGGCCAAGGACAGCAACGAAATCAGCATTTTGAATAGTAGACAGACGATGAGCAATAATTAGGACTGTCCTCCCTTCCATCAGCCGGTCCAGGGCTTCTTGCACTAGGTACTCATTTTCAGCATCCAAAGCACTAGGAACAAACGGGGTGGGGATGGGAGACAAGAGGATATTTGTTATTGTAAGACAGGTTGGTTTTGCATCCATGAGGCCTATTTTGCCAAAACTGCAAACTCTGTCTGTGGTGAAGATGAACTGCTGGAACTGCAGGAAAGTTTCATGAACATGCTCAGTGTGTACATCCAAGTTATAGGCATTACATATTTTTCATATGTAAAAATAAGCATGGAAAAATAACATCAAATTAAGTCAGTGTTAAAAAAAATCAGTTACACTGATTTTCAGAATAATCCTGTCACTTTTACACTAGGATCTAAGTTTAAACTAAAGATACAAAAAAGCCTTAAGTAGATGTTTCAAAATCATGTTACCTATTACAAATTTAACTCCATGAAAAATCACAATGTACCAGCTATCCTTTCTGCTTTCCATAAACAGCTTTTATTATAGGTCTCCTAACCAAGTCACACATTCTAGAAGGCACATCCTTTTTTGTGAGTAGAGAGCAATAAGGTGCTAGATAATGTATAACAATATGGAGAGAAAGAAAGAAGAAAGAACAGTTCCCAAATCTAAGTTGTACAGGTATGTAATATCTATTCCTTTTTCTTCTTACCTTGTTGCTTCATCTAACAGAAGAATTTTAGGATTCTGAAAAAAAAAAAAAAGTAAAATTTGTTATGATAACAATTAAAAAAGATCTGAATATTTATATCAATAGAGAACAGGATTCATATAGCTTAAAACTCCCAAGTCAGAGTACCTACTTCATCAAAAGAATTGAGTGTCATTCAAAGCATTACTTCTAAGAAATCTAAATGCTAAGAGGACAAAACAGAAACAACACTCCTCCATTTTCAAATTTTCCAAACTAAAATAGCGGAATAACTATTCCTGGATAACCTTTTGAAAGATACAAACTAAAGAGGGGAGATGATTTTTAAGGCATTCTTGGCAGCACCGTGGTCAAAAGTTCTACATTCTTATGTGACTCTTTCACATAGGCTCAGCTACCCTCTGCTTGCAGTCAGTCTGCTACATAAAACTGTCTTAGTAACGGAAAGTAACAAAGCCCTACCAACAAGCAGTATTTCATTCACAGGTAAAACACACAGTACTTAAGACCAAGCATTTAAAAGCTTCTCCCAGTTAGATTATTTAAAAAAAAAAAAAA